>JAYMTP010005915.1:0-12716 GCA_036897365.1 Geranium brycei | reverse complement strand
TTAGGGCTTGACCCATGTAAAAATTCAACTAATCATGCTAAATAAAACTGAAATTCTTCAATTTACACTTCATTAACCCATAAATTGAACTCTACAGATCGGAAATCATGAAATTTCCATCCTTCAAAACGAAACCCTAAACTTTACCTTCGCAGATTCGTCGTCCCCCTTCTTCGGATTTTCTTCCATTAAATTGAATACAATCACAGAGATTCTTGTTGCCTCGCTGCGTCTTTCGATTTCGCTTCAGGTCTTCAACTCTCGTTCTTGCACTCTCGCTCTCGCACTCTCGCTCTCGGGTCAGCGACGACATTCACGATTTACAGACAGAAGTTAGCATTAGAGAGTTAGTGTTAGAGAATTTAAGTTTAGGGGTAAGATTGTCTTTTTACTTCCGATTTAACTCTGTCTTTCACGGTGACACGTAAATATATTTCTCCGTATTGAAGTGACATGCTAAAAAGTTCCCCGTATTGAAGTGAAAAAGTGTCCAACTTCACTGCAGTGAACATGAATTATCCATTTATTTTATTTATAAAAGAATGATAAAATTTCCCCCGAGAGAAAGAGTTAATATTTTTATAAAATAGTTTTAGCTGCAAAATTAAATTGCAATGGTTGAATATAAGAGAAAAGAAAAAACTATAAATAAAAACACAAATCACATCTATATAATAAAATTAATATTATAGTTTTAAAACTCGATAAATATATTTTTTGTATAAAATTTCAATTCTTATGCCGATGAATTTACTCATGTGGTTACTTCAATTTAACGTGTCTGACGGGTTCAGGTTCAAGGTAAGAAATAATCTAGAAGAGATAAAATTTTCTATACAAACACAAAGAGTAGGAAGGACTATGATTTAAGGACCTCACACATTTCAATTTAGATTTATTAGGGAAACAAGGATGGTGTATGCTTGAGAACACAAAATCTTTGGTGGCAAGAGTGTTTAAAGTAAGATAGATCCTCACTTCTTTGTTGGGATCGAACCAAGTTATGTGTGAAGGAGTATTTTCGCAGCCCAGGAGTTGCTAAAGGTGGGTTGTTGATAGATGATTAATAAAGGAAATTCAGAATCCTCCATCAACCATGGATGTCGGGCAATGTTGTACATGGCGGCCGTCGTGACCGCCATGGCCCCGAAAACCACACAGGCGCAACGCCGTGGCGATTTGGCCGTTTTGAATCAGTTTTGAGCTGGTTTTGTACTAATCTGAGGTGATTTTAGATTGATTTGAACCGATTTTGTCCAAACTAATTAATTTTTTCATAAACAAATTTGAAAATATTATAACTTGTAGCACAATATGTATTTTTATTATACACGTAAATTAATTTATATTAAGAAAATTAAACTAAAAAAATGAAAATTTGTCATGACCCCGCCATGGCCCCAAAGACCCTGTCCATCATCATAGCCCCGTGCGACATCTACAACCTTGATATCGGGAGAGTCACATCCCAAAACGATGGCACACTCAATAGTCACATACTTAATTTTATTGGAAAATTCTAGAATGAACACTTTTCTGCTGCAAACAGTTATGTATGAGGAAGACCGGACTCAAATTGTCAGTACTTTTATAGGGATGTTCTCGGTTGACTCGATCGAATGTTACGTGCAGACGACACATTCGCAGGCATCCAGGAGAGAGATTCCCGGATGGTCCCTACCTCGGGTGGGTGATTAAAGATAAACGTTGGTGTGAAAATTAATGTCGGAGACATATGTTACGGTTCAAACTACGAACCCTATATTGTCTTGCAAGGGCGACTTTATTGAGAACTGACTGGGTATTTGGGTGAATGCTCTATCCTCCCTATGTTCGATCGTTTATGATATTTATGCAGACCTTCGTTTATAGAAGACTGTTGGATTTCTTAAATAAATGTGTCAGGAACTTAATAATAATTATTATAAAATAGACTAAAGTTGGCTGAACTGACCAAATGCCCATCGCCTACCACTTTGTTTGGGCTTTTGGCTCATGCATTTGTGTATACTAGGCCTTTTGGACCTAAACTATCCAGCCCATTTTGAGCCATGGCACAATAGTATACAAATGAGTGCTATGGCATAAGCCCATTAAAAGCCCTTGACCAAATACACCAATCCCCTCCCCCTTGACCCATATATGTAGTTTCAGAAACAACATTTTAAATTTAATTTCTCGTGTATTACATCAAATATTTGTTTTTTCGATATAATCAATCATATAAATTAAACGTATTTAGAACATAAAATGGAAATTAAATTGAAGTACAAATTTCATTGGACCTCAAAATTCTAGCAACACTAAATTTGACAAAATATTCTAAAAAACAAAACCAAATAACAGATTATGTGCCCTTTTGACCCCTCAGTTCTCTGTAATACATAACAAGTTCATCATGTGGCAAAAAATCCCACATTTTGATTATTAGACTCCAAAACACAACTTAATTTCTACTAACTTGTGCCAAATTAATGAATAATTTTACTGATACAATCTTGGTGAGAAAAGAAAGTAGTGTATATGCAGTAGAGTGTCATGTTTCTTCACTTGTTGGTTAGCTAGAGGACATTAATGGTCTTGAGAGGAACACAGAGAAAATATTTCTTCCAATGCCCCATTTGTGTCATGATGATACATCACCAGATCTTCCATAATCTCCGATTTCGCGCCCGTTACGGTCTCTCCTATGTTTATCTCTGGAAAGTCTTCTAATTCAAGAGGAGTGTATGGGAACTGGTGGTGAAGAAGACTT
Organism: Geranium brycei; assembly: GCA_036897365.1. NCBI lineage: Eukaryota > Viridiplantae > Streptophyta > Magnoliopsida > Geraniales > Geraniaceae > Geranium > Geranium brycei. The sequence goes on along the minus strand of JAYMTP010005915.1, from coordinate 9,961 downwards.
GTGAAACTCTCAATGCCCTGCAAATGTATACACACATATTGTAAGTAATCATTTCTAGCCCAAAACATTTGAATATGAAAGTGACTTTCTCTAGAAGTAACAAAAGAAGAGTTGAATGAAATGGGTGTGGGGCTTGTGATGTAGATAGCTACTCATGAGTTCAAATTTGAGAAAAGCAAGAAAAGAGGAGTGCAGTTTCTTTGGTTTGTGCTTTTTGGAATGAAGCTCAAATTGTGAGTGAGTGAGCATTGGGGGTGGTGAAGAGGAAGAGGAAAATGAGGAAGAAAGATGTTTGAAAGTAGGTTGGGTTCGAGTCAGTCAAAAGAAGTCATGGTGAATGGTGAAGAAAGCTATTCAAGATCAAAAGAGTTCCTCGCACTTTAAATCTTGTCACTTTAAGATCCAAAAGACTACTCAAAGGGGCTTGTTTTGTGGAAACCATTTTCATAAACTCTAACACTACTTGTGACCAGTGTTCTAAAAAAACGATAGGCGCTAGTCGGGTGGCGAGGATCTTTTGGGACAAATCGAGGATTAATTAATCGGGATATAAATCGAATTGAAGGATTAACCGGACTAGTCGGGGATTATTAGAACACTGCTTGTGACATATACATGGTATAACGAGTATCAGGTCACTGGTTCAAATTTCTCAAGAAATTGTGAGGTTACAAACAAAAACGACTCTTCAAAAACCTTAAAGTAGCGAGAGTTAAGGTGTGAACATGAAGCTAAAGCCTAATGAGTGAAATAAAGCATCAATTCATGAATAAAAAGCAAAGTGTTACAGTTACTGGAAATGCAGTTCTTGGAAAAGGAGACAATCATATCATCACACAAAAGAAAGCTGAGAGCACAAGATTTATAAATCATTTTGGCCCGCAAAAGAAGTGACACAAGGCTTCAATTTCCTGTTACCAGAATCTAATCTAATCTAATCTCAATCATGTATATGCTCAAAAGTTACCATTTATTAAATGAAAAACATACTAAGTTGTTATGCAATTATAAGTTTGGAGAAATTAATGTTACCTGGATGAGAGTAGAGGAGCAGTCCACACCAAGACAGTAGAGACTAGCTGAACTGTTGGCTTCGTCTGAGGTAATAAAGGGAGGTTGAGTGTGATCGTCTGCTACGCAAGTTTCAGCTGGCGTGCAAGTCCCTTGGGTGAGATCTGAGGAAGAAGTATCAGATGGGAACTTTGAATAACATTGTACATTGAAATTTCCATCTTCGGCTTCTCTCCCCCGGGAAGCTTCAGGTTCACCTGCATTATTTTGTTCTTCGGAGGCCCAAGAAGATACAGTCTCTGCATTCATAGACGGTGCTTCTTCTTTGTTCTTAGGGATGGTTATCGTTTTCTTGAAAACGCGACACAGTGCATAAGAGTCCTGTAGTCATATTGCAATTAACAGTGTTAACTATAGTTATAATCAAGAAATGAAAAATTGATGAACAGTTAAATTAAAGAGTAACTTCACACTGATTGAAAAGGAAATAAAAAGAAAGATAACAAATAGAAAGCAAAAGATGTTACTAAGGAGTAAAGATGAAATAAGTTTCATTATTTTTCGAAGGAAAAGAAAGAGAATCAAAGTAAACACAACAACTTCAACAAGAAATATTATACAGTTCATGATGAGCAAATTCATTTGTTGGCATGGTTCAATAGAAGACCTTGAATTTATTTTTTGCTGAAACCCTAACATTAAAATTTGGTGGAAAAGTGAAGTTGTGCAGTGTATATAGATAGGGGTTCAATTACGAACCTTTAAACTAGTTGAGGAAGAAGAGATCACTTTATCGAGCAGGCGATACTCGTGCATAACCCAGTTACTCCTAATGCCATGAGGAGCTCTTCCGCTATAATAAACCAACGTCTTCTTCATGCCAACAGGCTTCTTGTGAGAATGAACCAACCTGTCTTTGCCGGTAGCTTTCCAGTACCCAGCTTTAGTCGCCCTGTTAGTTCTTGACCCGTTTGGGTACTTCCTGTCCCTTGGGCTGTAGAAGTACCACTCCATATCTTTGCTCGGTAAAAATGATTTATCTGTATATAAATGTACATAATATATCAGCACAGTATCAAAAAATATGTAAAACATGATCAAGATTCAATACCTGGCAAATCCCATGGTTCACATTTGTAGAGATCAACCTCAGGGATGATCTCTAGCTCAATGGTGAGACCATTGATCTTTCTGTGCAGATAGTAAGCTACAAGCTCCTCGTCCGTTGGATGGAACCTGAAACCGGGAGGGAGACTCATGGGTGCCATTATCCAAGATGATCAAAATGAGATGCAACAGAAGAATGGGGAAGAAAGGTGAAATAATAACAAGGCTTGTATGACGAAGAACTAAATAGGCCACTGTTGCTAACGTTAGACCCTATGATTGCGATGATATTACGGGGATGCCATGTGATGTAATGCTAAAGAAAGAAAGAAAAGAAATAAACAAATGAGGGTGAGAGTGGTAGATTTGGTGATTATGTTAAGTCTCAGTGAGGGATTAAAGAAAAAGGGAATGTTAGTGTAATAGTATACTACTATTATGAAATATACAAGTACTTTAATTTGAGCTTTTGAAGATTCTATGTGTGTAGTGTGCTGTGTGAAAACAAAAACACAAATAGCTAAGCAAATAGATAACAATAGAAGCTGATCTATATCTGCTTTTGTCTGCTCACAAACTAACAAAATTTGATGGCCCTTCTAAAAGGCTGTGTGGGACACTACCCCCTAAACCGGCCTCCATATGTACCCTACAACACGCAATACTATGCCCTTCATTTTTATAATCCCTGCTTCTCCTACAAAACAACATTCTTTCTCCTACCCATATACTCTCACAATATTATATACAATCTGTCTGTCTCTGTCTCCTCTCATCTTTATTCTTATATCATATACATATATTTTATCTACCTTTAGTACAATATACCAAGAATTAGACATGTGTTTTGCTTTCTCCAATCCCATGATGATGCCATATGCACCCATTGGCAATCTAAGTCCTATAATTCATACAATTAAATTCAAATGTTGGATCCATCTCTGCAGAACCAAATCATTATGTCTTGATACTACAGCACACATATCTTCCATAAATCTATTTAAAAACTACAGAAAAGCTTAATCAAATATTGCTACATAAACACATGTCATATGTAGAGTATAAACAAATGAAGAGAGGAGATACGGAGCTGAAAATTAATTCCAGCAACAAAGGAAGATCTTTGCCATAATCTAATGTTCCAAAAATGAAATCTGAGATATCCCGAATCTTAGGAAGCCTGAAATTGGCTCTTGCATGTGTTAGATTAAGAGGATAAAGAATATAATGGATGAAACAGAGTTTCATTATATATTCATTCATGAGATTGAGCTTTAGCTTTAGCTTTCAAATTCATGAAGATTCACCAATAGCATTAACAAATGCATGACTATATATACTATATTAGTTTTTAACACAATCAAACGTATCATATTGGTTATAGACCTTCACATTATAGTATAGTTTCTCTAGTTGCATATAACGCTAGAGATATAGTATGCAGACATGCAAATGGGTAATACGACATTAGCACTGTCATGTTCTTTGGCAGTTAAAACATAGAATTTGAAAATTGTCATTTTTGTGGGTTATTATTTGAAGATCATTCATGTATACTTGTAAATGCAATGCATATACATTATTTCAAAGTTTCCAAAGGAAAAAAAAGAAGAACATTTCTCTCATTCAACAGTTGATGGCTTGAAAGGAAACAAGGAGGGTCCATGACTCATGACCAGTTCAACTTAAAATCATGCCTAAATCATTAAGAAACGAAAAACTTTGATGAAGTAGTATATAATGGATCCACAAATGATATAAAATCTACCTGGCACACCGTCACAGTCGCAGTCTTCTTTTGCTTTTTTCATATTGTATTTGCATATTTCCTGCCATGCCATGCCTTCCATGGATCCGAACTACTTTTTCTTTTCTCTCTCTTATTTTTTATTGGTTATGCAATTTTGAGCCCTAAGCCTTGCTTTTTAGTTCCTTTCCTTAAAATATATCATTTTCATATATATGGCTAAAGACTTGCTCACCACTTTAATGATTACAAACACAATCTTTGACTGACTCTCCTCCCTCTCTCTCAGCTGTGGCAGAGTCTGAAACAAAACCCAGTAACAGTAATTTAATACTACTAAATATATGTATCATAGTGTATATAAATATCATGTGCAAGAAAGAATTAATCATGTATAACTCGCATGGAGAGTGTCTTATCCAAATATTCTTTTTTCAATTCTGATGATACAGATTAAAGCAAGAAAATATTATAAATAAGAGATCACCCTCAAATTATTTCACAATAATGTCCAAGACCCCTCTTTAATGATGGTTAGTGGCAAATATTTTAGTATATATTATGCATAGCTAACATGTAATTTTGGGAAAGGATTCATAGTGCAATGTTTTGTTGGTAGAGAAGGTTTTTAGGGTCCTTTTTTTTTGCTGAAAGCCCTTTTGAACATCTTTTACCAATACTTGTTGTGTGCATAATCATAACCACAATATTCATCACTTAAGACAAACAGTGTACTCTCTCATGCAAGAAGCTTATTTATTCTGTGACTTACATGTATATAGATCGACCCATGATGATCACAAGCTTTCTTTTCTACTTGCATAAAGAGATTCTAAGCTGATTGCTTTTTTCCATATGAATAAGGAACCAGGAAATGGTAACTAGGAATACCCTGTCCACATTACAATCTTTATTCCATAACGAAATGAGTGTACATATGATCTAGCTAATTCATTCACATGGGTTTCTTTTCTATTTTTCTTTTTCTTTCTATTTCACTACCATATGTATCTGTTAGTTGGGAGTTGTAAAAGACCCGAAACCTTTCACACTAGAGAGAACTAAAGTGAGTTATGAAGACTAGCAGTATAGTTAGTTTGGGAACTGAGAGAGAACCAGATTCTCAAATGTTGGCCCCTATTTTCCATTTTTGTATTGTATCGCCATCACCATCGTCATCATGACTACACAAAAGGACATAATGTTCCGATTCTTTAATTTTTTTCTGTGTTTAGCTTTACTGTGGGTACAACCTCAGCTTCTTCAGGTAGCTTATTGGTTATGCCTCATAATCCCAGTCCTAGATTTGTAATGGCATTGCATATAGATTGTTCTAACCTATGTGTTCATGTGCTCTCCCCTCTGCACCCACATGACATGTCATATACAAGCTTCACTTTGCCATTTTGGACCACCCTACTAGTCTCTATCCATCTGTGGACAACTTAGATTTACAAACACATCAAGTGGACCTGCCCTAAAGCTGCACAACCACATCCACTTGGAGAAGTGCACAATTACTATTCTTTACCCTTTTCTTTCCAACAGTAATTCAACAGATTAGTTTTAGTCCTAAGATCCCATAAATATCTTGATACTCTCCCCAAAAAGGCTCTATGTCATATGCTATTTGACTATTATTGTCTTAGAAGTAAAGAGCAATATGAATGGGCATATATGAGAGCTCTTCACGATGTTGCTATAAAAGACCTGCATATATTATTATAGTGTGATGCATCTAGTGGTGGTTTTAACATATTGGTAATAAGCTAATGGGGCATGACAGAGGAAGACAATGACTTGCCCGAGTGGAGATCACCGAAATGACAACCCCAAGCATTTTATTTATTTGGTCCCTGTAGTAACAAGGATAAGAAATAAACCATCTTAGGTCAAATAAAATGCCCTACGACGTATTCAAATTAATGATAAGAAACAAAATTTAAGTGAACTTCAACCCATCACAAATACATATTTTATTGTGGTAAAACTTCAAGTGCGTCCATAATAATCGGTTATTTTGCATTTGATGTCCAACTCAATCTCGATTACAGTAAACATGCAAATGGCGGAAAAGCCCAACTGATCACCAGACAATAGTAGGAGCTTGTACCATCAATGATAGCAGCCCCATCCACTAAAATAAGAAAGCAAAACTTGAGGCAAATCAACAAATACATCGAAGCATATTTGAACTGCAGAATTTGAAGTAATTCCTTTCTAGCTCTTCTCTGGTCTGGCATGATCATCATGTAAGGAGAGATCTTGTAAAATGTTCACGAGCCGTGGCCAGTGCTTGACTTATTGTCTGCCAAAAACAAATTAAAACATATCGTGTCAATAACCATGGTGGTAGAAACAGTCTAAGAACATGCTTTTTTCCCTCCATATCCCACTTGTTTTACAACGGGAGATGGGGTTTTGGTTCTGAAAGGACAATAGTAATTACCTGCTCAGACAATGGAGCTCCAGCATCAACACTGTGACTTGCAACCTTTCCAGCAATAACATTTGCATCAGTTTCTAGAACAATCCTGTATAGTGACAAAAATTAATATGCATGACAGCAAGCACAAACTTTATTGGCAGAGCTATTGAACACGACCTTAACAAGTGATATAAGAGACAATCAACAAAATTGTGAGGGACAGAGATGTAGGCAATCACAATGTTGTCTGAGTCTAACAGTGCATTTTCCCTAAATTTCCATATGAGATGAAACATAAATTTCTCGTAAAGACTAGAGATGATAAGCATACCCTCCATCAACAATTTCGTCAAGGCATAACAGGATGAGATCCAAATTTTCAAGTGCTTCCTTCTTGTCTACAGAGTCTCTAAAACAAGGGGCAAACCAAAACAAAAGTCAATGATTAAGAGTGGAGACATTAACTGTTCGCTAAGAAATGTAACCAGTAAGAAGTATTATTGTGGAAACCTAAGGAGAAGGCCAACAGCATCAAAAAATCCATGAAGGACTGTGGCTAGAATGAGTTCGTTTTCATCTTGACCCCCGGTAACAAAAAAGTGAAGGTCTTGAACAAACTTGTATATAACAATATTATTCTCAAACATTGCTATCTCCGCTGTAGACAATGGAAAAGAAACATATTAAAGAAGACAGTACTAGAACAAATGCAGAGCAGCTGAAGTCTCCTAGAAGGGTATTGATATTTATCAGAAGCAATGTAATAACAAATACATGTATGCAAAGAACAAATTGGACTTAATTCACTTGCCTTCTGTCCTGGCATTTGTCTTCTGTGTCTTAGTGAATACAGCTCTCTCAAAAGCTTCCTTTGCACTATTAGTTGGCCAGTCATCTGAGTAATATTTAACAGCTACACGTTTCCCTTCAGAATCCAGAAGAAGGATGTTTTTGATTGTCGGGCATGACTCCTTCCAAAAGCATATGAAATGAGTAAAGAATGAATAAATGCTGAAATCCCTAAATGTCTGTAGGTTTCCCAGATACACACAAATTTGGCTGTGGCTCAATTAATGGTTCATTTGGATGGATGTATTTGAACAAGTGAACTGGCTTTAACTATAACCAACCTTAAAATTTTCATGAGTAAAATTGGTGTGGTGGACTTATAAATTTGTTAATGCGGCTGAGGCTGTAGTTACATATGTAAATTCCCATTTTTGAAATGAGGATGAACTCATCACGATGATGTGAGGGAATGAGAATGGATATGGGGATCACAAAATCTTTACATTTCCCCTCATTTACACACAAGAGGAGGTATCTCATTCTCGTTCACATTCCCACACAAAATCTATCCAAACACAGTTTGAATTCAATATCACTAACTTGATCTTAATTGAAGGAAATCTTCTCTTTAATCGTCTGAACATCCTCACCTTATAAACTGATAGTCTAATACATCGTCGAATTCTTGTTCACTCAAACCCAAATCCCCTCTTATAAATCCTCCACCCAATTGCAAACAGAATCCACAGTTACTGAGCACTGAAGCTGAAAGAGGAAAGTACTAGATGGACCAAATGCTAATTTAGATTTCTGATAGCAGATACTAATCAGTACCCAATCAAAAAAACCCAACGAACTTAATATGCACATACATTCCATAAGTTCCTTTCCAAGCATTCCACAAAAAACATGAATTTTTAGCTCTTACTGAATTTCCTAGATCAAATCATCATTACTGTTACTGACATATCCATTCACCTGATCACAATATTGGAAAGTTGCATATACAAAAGGCAAGATCTGCAATTATTCTAGTAGAGAAAACTTGGATCTGATTCAATCATAATAAAAAATCAAAATCTCAGCCCCAGGAATCAAATTACACATTGGAATCAACAAGCACAGATCCGGATTTGCAGATACCTATTGCATTTATATAATCAAAACTAACTGGATCTTAAAATGCTGAATCAAATCAGTGAACAAATTCCTCCTAAAACCACAACAAACGCATATGCGAAATTCAGATCATCTAGAGTATTTCGAAAAGAAATGCTCCAAAAGGTAGCATTTAAGGTACAGAAGAGCTGAGAGAGAATCAACTAACCATGTCTTGGGGAAAATTTTCCGGGAAAATCTGTATGCTCTGTCGGGTGGTTGAAACTGAGAAGAAGGAGCGAGGAAACTATTGAAATACTCTCTCGGCCTTGGGGCAGTTGAGAATATATTAATTGTTTAAACCCCTGTAATTTCTGCATCTTCACACTTTAGTACCGTACATGTGAGACCGTAACCAAGTCCTGTTTTTAACGAATTGGTTAAGCATGATTTGTTAAATATTCGATTCATGCTTATTATACTCAAGGTTGATCTAAACTCGAATTTAAGGTTATGATCGTTTAAGTAGTCAAGATCGAATTTGACCTCTAAGGCATGCTCAATCGACTCGCCATTTGAGTAGTTTAATAATTAATTAATTATATATTTTAAAATTTTTAATAATTTTTATAATGAAATCAGACGGTACTATATAATGAATTATATTTATATTGAAAATTAAGTGAATTGGAGTGAGTTTGAGCATATTTTTTTTCGAGCAAAGCTTGAACTTAATCTTATAAACTCGTTCAAACTTGAGCCAAACGGGGGATTTTGGTTCGAGTTAGGCGGTTACGGGGGATTTTATGAAAACTTGCTGATTTTACATAACCGAAAGGATCAAGTTGGTTAGGCGGATTTGTGGCGGACCTAAGCAGAATTAAGCTATTATTTCTCAAAATTGATTTATTAAACAAATATTAATATACAATACCAAAAATATAAAATAATTTGTGCAGATAGACCATTTTGTCGGTACTTCTATTATTTTTTAAAGATACGAATGTAACAAATATTAAATTTTATATTTTTATATTGTCATGTATTGGGGTTATCAAGGACACGAATTGAATTGGGCTTACGCACGGACCCAAATTTAATTGGGCTTTGGACCTAATTTGGGCTTATGCACTAACCGTACCTGAATTGGGCCTAGTCAAATGCTGAATTGGGCCAACATTTGACCAGTATAGTAGGCTTTCAGATCCAATGTTGGTGGACTATGATGCCCAAAATTCTGGGATCTTAGCACCAAGTTCAGTGGGTTCTAAGGTCCAGTGACAGAGGAGTGAGGTTTGATGTCGGTGGGCTCATAGACCCACACTTTTCAATGGGGTTGAAGCCCAATGTAGGTGTTCAAAGCCTGTGGGTTTCAGGCTCAATCAGAAACAAGTAGAGAGTAGGTGACTGAGAGTGATCGATCAAATGGCTCGGGTGTTACAGCTACGGCGCTCGCTTCGCTCTCTCTCGAAACCTCCTCAGCCTTAGGTATTTACTCACCACAACCACAATTACTCTCATTCTCTATAGTAATTGCTCTTCTATGATACTTTCAGGCGTCTTCATTCCCTAACCTGGTCAGAGATCATGGACGGTAATGCCCACCTTCTCATGTGATTTTGTTGCCTTATTTTCTCATGCTTAGTTCAATTTTTGACTCTCTTATGTGAATTTTGGTTTCTGGGTTCCAGGAGGAGCATGAGTGATGGTTTCTTTCAATTTTGTTGAGACTTGGCTCTTCTTTTTGGTGTCAATCTCAGCATTTGCTGTCAAGTTTAGTT
>JAYMTP010005914.1:0-12717 GCA_036897365.1 Geranium brycei | reverse complement strand
TTTTCCCGGACCAGGGGGGGTGCCCCCCCTTGGATCCACCATTGAGAGAAAGCTTGATAGCACAAATCATTCTATAAAATTCTTGAATTATCAAATTTTTGTATTAAACATTTATAATTATTATATTTAAATAAAATAATAAGACGTCTAATTTGATATAGACATAAGAGTAGACCATGGTCTCGCAAATACCGATGGATTGAACTCATCTTTGAGTTGATACGGGCCAATTATTTTACTTTTTAATCAACCTTTCATCTTTTATAGTAAAATTGAAGAAGCTTTATTGCATTATAGTCTAAAGAAAGCAAACCATTTTTGCACAAAAAAAAATGCAAAGGAAATTACACAACTCAAACACTACAAGGCACAAGCTATGCACATTATCAGCCAAAACAAGCTCTTAAATCCTTAGAGATGATTAATATGAAACTCCTAACTTATATATACAAATGTGTTTTATATAGGTAATTCTGTATGTGTACAGGATGGCAAAGGGAATGACAAATTGGGTACATAAAATTTGATTTTAATTGGGATCTTCAAATCCTACCATTATCTCCAAAATATTCATAGTCCATACAGAAGTAAGGCACTCCAAAATATTCATAGTCCATACAGAAGTAAGGCATAGAATACCTCTGCTGCTTAAAGGACTCATATAAAGAGCCTCCTAAGCCTGAGTTTTGAAGAAACAAAAATAGATGTGGCTGCTGGGATTCAAGCCCAAGCCTCCACGGCCACAACGTGGAATTCTCACCACTAAACTACAGTCACATTTTTGTTCAATTGTTTTCTGTTACACTTGTTATTAAGATAACACATACCTCGTCTCGCCTTGAAGTGATACAGGAGTACATTTTTTTTTAATATTACATCATTTTTCTATCTGCCCCACCCAAATACAGTAGTACATTTAATTTAACCTCTCGTTACTTTTAAAACTTTTATCTATTAATTTAATAATTTTAATTAGGTTAAATCTTAACATCTTCAACCTAAATGCAAGCTCATATGTTGTTATTGGTTTTTGTACTGTTCACTTGACACATAATGGATGTTAGGGACGTGTATATTTTTCACATGCAATTTGACTGATTGTCAAATCTGCCTAACCTACCATTCGAAATTAAACCACACATTAGTTTTGCATTAAAATTCTCGAACCTACATTTGAAATAGTAGGTTTAAGGATTAAAATCTTTCTACCCATAGAATAATCATGTTTGACTCATGAAATTGTATTTGAGAGTCTCTTCGAGTTAGACATGTTCTTGATATCATGTATATAGAAGAAAAAATGTACGCGACAATATAATAAACTCGGTAATCAAGGTTAAGTCAAAGACTAAATATAATGTGAAAGCACATACGAATCTTGAAGGTACGAGCATCCAACTAAACATGCAGGCTATAATAAAATAAAAACTATTCGAAATTACTCTCCCGACATCATATTTCTCAGTGAAGGCACATAAACGGGTTGAAGTATTTGAACACATTGCTTCAGTTAGGCATCTGAATGGTTATGCAGGTAATCTCCGTAATAAAGTGGATTTGACAAATAACAAATTTTACAGGCTCAAGACGTATGGTTTTCATTTATCGCTTTACCATGTTCTCCCAGTAATTATAAGACCATATGTTGGGAAATGCATGACAAATATATCCAGGTGGTTGCAGAGGCACTGTGCTCATGAATTGGAACCCCGTGTGTGCACAACCCTTGATGTTTTAAGAGTTACGCACATGACAATGTGAAAGCCCTTAGCACAATAAGGCATGCGCACATATGATGTGTGCCGCCTCTATGCCCCGGGAACCAAATCCCCAAAAGACGTGTTTATGCTTTACGAGCCATATATTTGATTACATGCTGCAAACACTATTATATGCAAGTCCCTTAACAATTTACGGGATGCACACAAACCAATGTGTGAGGTCATTAAGCACAAGAGGAAAAAAATCAAACTCTATTTGACCTTTTCCGATTTTGTCTAATCGAATACCATTATGTGGTTAGAGTATCCTAAAAATTATTGACATTCTTATGTAAAACATGTATAGCTATTGAACAATTTTGAGTTTTCGAAAAATAATATAATTATAGAGTTTTGAAAATATGTGTGGTTTAAGTGTTTAAGAGGGTTTACTTTACTTAACGCTAAACTACTAATTTTAACATGTTGTAATGTTCACAAAAAATAATTTTTCATATAATCGTATGAATCATCCTAGAGAAAACATAATAAGAGAAAGCAGTGGCGAATCCAGAAAAATTTTCAAGGGGGCAAAACTTCATACTAAAAATTTAATTTAATTAAAAAATAATAATAATAAAATAATTACCAAATGCATATAACAAAAACTAATTCAAACTTGATTATTTTTTAGTTGATTTTGAATTTAACTTTCATGTATATATAAATATGAAGCGAATCGGTTCGCGACATACAAATTTTAATAAGTTGGACTCGAGTTTGATTCGTTAATCAAACGACCCACCCTTGGACTTAATCTCAACATAACTTTGCTTAGAAAATTCACAAATTTTCAATAATTAGTAAATAATTTAACTAAATTATAATAGACAAAACAATTTTTTTTAATGGAAAACAGAAAAAAAAATTGTCGTTCACTCTGCACATCGTGATCTCAAGCAACCCCATTGCAAGTGTTAAGAAAACTTGGGATCTTTGTAAACTCGTGAGCCTCACTTTTACAGCCAGTGATGAGGATATGATTCAAGTTATCCACCGGATCGAAACGAAAAACAAACCTTCATCTCTTCATGCAGCTCTATAGCCTTTCATGTGTTTTCTTTTATTTTTTTTGTAATTTCTCTAGAGTTTCTTTTTCCCTTTTTGGGAATGAGCTCTTTTTGTTTCCTTTTTTTTAATATAAATTTGCTTATCGAAAAAAGAATAAATAATCTATATTCGAAGAACTCATTATTTAACAAGTCTATCGAACCGATTTTTGGAGATTTTCAACCCTGAAGACTCTAGAAGTATAGACTCAAGTTGGAGCCAAAATGAGGTGATATTGGCCATTTATTACTCTAAATCCAAAATTTACAATCTTGAGTGGGAGAGTGTTTGAGTCTTGTATTTCCTTACTTTGATGTAGTAATACGCAAAATGATCAAACTTTGGTATTATAATAAACCTTGTTATGTGGGCTATGCTAGGTTGTGAGCAAACGACTTCTATGGACTTCTATGGAGTGCCCAACAAGACTAGAAACGTAAATTGCGTCTAGTTATCAACAACTTGATATGAGTGACCACGAAAATGGGATCAACCAGTATTGAACAACAGACTATGCAGAAACCAGTTCAAGTTTCGAGGATCCATGGCTGGCAAATGCAGAATGTGTATCATATAATTGGAGGAGACAAGTGAAAATATATATATTAGGATGATCTCCATGTCAAGACCTCATGACTAGAAACCAAACAAAATAAATAATGTAGTTAGCATTAGCATACTAAAAGTGCCTTCCGATGGCTTTGCCGCAAAGCAGAGCATTAGTAGGAATACCATACTCATTTGCAAGGTTTTGGACTGGATTCCACACCCTCACATACAACTGCTGCCCAAGGTACTGTCTCTCCCATATCGCCGATCTCAGGTTCCACATCCCTTGGTTGTCCAGAGACACCAGTATCGTCGTCCAAGAGTTTGGATAAACCTGCAACACAATGCCCTTACGCACATCAGGACTATACTATCCATCAATTGTTGCTTTTAATCATATATGTAAAATGCCACTCTGCTCTGCTAATCCGATGAACTGAAAGCATGGGGATACATAACGATAATTCAATCAAGATCCATTATTATTTTTTGAATTGAATGACAATATTTGTCTCGTGTAAGAACACATCATAAATAGGCAAATGACACTGTTTACAGTTTCTCAAGTACTACAAACATGGTGGTGCATAGAAAATATGGATCAATGTAACAAGAGAATTAATATCAAAACTGCTAAAAATGTGGTCATGGAGTTCCTAGAGCTGTAGGCAAAATGTCTATCAATATCACTTGACAATTGATCTGATATGATAAGCATTTCATTTGACTTGCTAAAATTAAAAAGCATGTTATTTGTCTATCAAATAAAAAAGCATGATATTTGTGTTTGACTTTCACCGGTATGATTATAACAAACCTATAGAGAGGATACTATTGGTAATTCGTCCATGATTTACTCATCAAGAAAGAAAGTGAAAATTAAAGAGCATTCCAATTACCTGTGCCGTGTGTCTAGTAAGGGCATCAACAAGGTTGTAGGTTTTTCGCTTGTCAGCTGTCCACTGTCCGCTGCCATACCTGTTTATCATCACTATGCAATGATCAGAAACTGAGTAGCTAACAAGAAGCATATACAACAAGGCAAAATCACTAACCCGATAACCCAGAAATCATAGCCATCAAGATGCCAAGACTGCATTATCATTTCATTGTTTTGAAAGATAACTTCAATGAAGTCATGGTGAGAGGACGGCAATACAGAGGTTGCAAGGCGTGGAGCGCCACCCGAAGGAGTGCCTTGGACGAAGTTTGTGCTGAAGACTCCGGTGATGTTGAAATAATCAGCTAGCTTCAGAGGGGTATCAGGATTAATATAGGAGACGCTGTTGACCGCATAACGCTGCTTTCCGTTTATTATAGGCGCTGAGTTGGCAAATACAAATGTTTTTGTTGGAACTATCTGTCCATAGTGGAATGACCCCTGAGGATTGGGCCTGGCTGCATTTGCTGTTAAATTCCACCTACAAAAGACAAAAAAAGAGAAGAGTTTTCGAGTCAATATATCATCCTTAATCTTAAATTCCGAATAATTTGCAAGCTCAATTTTGCAGGTTTTGCCAAGCGTCATCTGGCACATACCTATAGGTTCGTGCTTGATCCATAGACCAATCAAATTCTGAAGGAGGAGGAGGAGGCAAGGGTCCTGAAGCTTGGGTTTGAGAATTTGTGTAGTGTAGCACTGAACTTGCAACAAGAACAGGCTTGGTGAACCGTGCTGATGCAACAATATAATAGTCCTTTGGAGGTTGATCAAGGGTTACTAAGACGGAAACAGATTGGCCAACGTGTATGTCAAGAGATTCATATGTGTTCTGTAAGGTGTGTGATCCCTCAACCTCAACTAGCTTCATTGCATGGTTCTGAATCCTGAAGTTTAAGGAGGTTGTCAAGCCCACATTTGAAATCCTGAACATGTAGGTTTTGCCTGAAAGTAGAAGAATACGTTAATAATAGCTTAACTCGGAATTAAAAAAGTACCAAAATAGAATAGTTATCATCACCAAGAATAGAAAGTTGGCAAGATAAAAGCTAAAGATCACCTTGGTCGCCATTAAAGGAAGTGTGAGCCTGGCCATTTATAAGGACGCCATCAGGAAATGGGAGAGATTTCCCAGAGTCCAGAGACAACTGCAGTGTCTGCAAGCGTGAAGACAACTTATAAGAAAGGGTTTTACTTTTAACACGGATAAAACATTATCTAAAAGAATTTGGGAACTAAGATCACAAAAACAAGTAGAATATGATCACCTTGTGGTTGGTCTTGTACCAATCGCCGATGAGCAAAGTGAGTTCTCCATCAGGGATGGGGTAAGGAATTGGGATCCGAGGTCTAGAATGGACATTCAATCCTCCATATCCTCCAGCAGCTTTGTGCATTAGAGTTGAAGGAAAATAAGTGTATGACCCAATCTGATCCTTGGGTTGGAACTTGTAAGTGAAGTTTGAGTTTGGGGGAATTGGACAATTGGTTCCCAAAACTCCATCTTGCCATGAGTTCTTCCTTTGTTTAATGCCATTCCTAAGTTTGGAAGAAGCCACAATCAGAAATTTTCATTGATGTGAGTGTTAGGATTATACATTCAACCATTTCATTTCCTTCTCCACACCCAGAAGCAACTTATGAACTAATACACAAAACTACGCTCAATTATATTCTTCTACAAACTGAAGTTCCATGGTTTCTTCATTATTTAGAAGAAGTCAGAGAAGGACATGAATTCTACTTCTCAATATTCACCAACACACTTAGTTGAAAGAAATAGCTATCAGGCTTGAAAATGCAGTTCATATGTGTGTTTTCAAAAGAATATTCTGCCCAAGAAAAATGAAAACATAAAGCAGTACAAATTCTTTACACTAATCATCACCTTAATTTTTCCACCAACAGGAACCAAGTAAATAAAAATAACTCACAGCATAACCCAACCAACCACTTGGGCTACTTGGTTTAATTTAGTCACAAAACACAGCTCAAAAGTTCCTATGAAAGCGAGCAGTTTTTAATTCACTTAATGGATAAGCCGACAGAGCTGGATTCGCAACAACAATCTAAACCCTTGATAACAGCCTAATTTTAAAATTGACAGTCTGTCCTTGTCCATATCCCAAAACAACACGAGGACACAAAAAAAGATACTAGTTTTCTAAAACACGAGTAATTGAACCCGCCGACCTAGTTTCTAGCAAATGTTATAACCTAAAATGCCTGTTTTCACCACCATGTTCATCCTAGCAATGCTTCATTTATCAGTGTGATATACTCAATTAAACTTCAAGAAACTTAGCGAAAAACTGTAAATCAAGTCCTTTCCACAACAATTCCAATTAACCCAGCACAAAAGAAACACCAAAACAAGCTGTAACCATCAAACATCTAGAATGGAATAGAAGCTCACCATGTCAATAGGAAAGGTTGGTCCAGCTTGTTGATGAGGTTGAGGATAATGTTGTCATTAGTCACCACATCAAGCTGGGGACCAGGAAACTGCCCATTGATGAGAATCACCTGCAAAAAACAAAAAACACCCAAATCTTCAAAACCCTAGGAAAAAAAAACCTCTTCAATCCCAAAACAAGAACACACAAGGAAGCAAATTACAAACCTGTTGAGGAACACCCAGAAGATATTTGGTACCATAAGTGACAGTCCAGGTGTAAAACTTATATGGGTCTTCTGCTCCAACAAGAGCAGCACCAAAAACAGCAAAGACCCCAAGAACAAGACTAGCCATAACAGCTCTGCCTCCCATTTCTGTGGATGTGCCCAAGTTCCACACTGAAAACAAATCAAACCCACCAATGCTTTATCAGTAAAGAAAAGAAAGAAGATCAAAATGAGACCAGTTCCTGTGAAGAGAAAGAAAGCAGATTGGGCACATTGCATACCAGATCTGAGTGGTCAGTTTAGTTGTGATTTCTGGGTGTGGCCATAAATAAGAACAAGCGGGAAAGTAATGGGGTCTGGTCTAGTAGTACCCACTTCTGTGTATGGGTTGGGTTAGGTAGATGATTCCAACAAAAATTAATAAAAATAAAATTGATATTTGCTGTTCGGCGCATTTCACGCGGAAACGCGTGATTAACAGGGCTTATTGATTTTTGCTTGAGGGAAAAGCCAGCTTATTAGTGTAATTTGAAGTAGTAATTAGATTTTTTTTTTGTAAATATAAAAAAGTGTACAAAATGTTTTAAATCAAACTGTGGGACTTGGTCTTTTACTTGTTTGTTTCCATGCTCAGTGATGGTGATTTTATGATTTTTTTTGTATGTATTTTCTTGTACCCTATTAATAAGATTGGTGTCTGAAGATCATATTCTTACATGAAAAATGTTTTATTTTTAATTAGATTATATTAATTGTTTTTCGGGTTGGGTTTAATTTCTACGTATTCTAATCTTATATATAATTTTGAATAAAACTTTAATATACGTAAATCTCCATTGTTAATAATAATATATAATGTGCTTAAGAATTATACATAATGATTAAGTCTAATTCTAATTACAACATTCGAATTACGTAAATTTCGTTATATTTAGATTTTTACAATCGTCAACTAGATTTTTGACTTACGTAAATTTCACTTTAATATTACTATTTGTAGTACACTAGATTGTGTCAATTTATATCTACAAATTCGATTGGTGAAATTGATCGACGTAATATTTATACACAGAGGTTAAATGATTGATGAAATTAATACAAATTAAGTTTTTTTTACTGGAAGTTACCAAGTAACAACAACAAAGGTCAAATGTGTAATTTAATTATTTAGATAATTTTCAAAGGATCCTTATTTCATTGGCACCGACAACCATAGGTAGATTCTCTATGGCCCGGATACAGCTATATCTTGAGCTCCTTTTGAGTTACGAATTCGAATTATATTGTGTTACGAACATAACATTTTCCAAAACGTTGTTTATTATTATTATTAAATTTGACAAATAATTGACAGAACTAAGGGAGACAGCCTATATCTTATTTGGACAGAACAAGGATTAGCTGTCGGATTCTTCACACCTACTTTTATCGTACTGTTACATTATTATCCATATTAACTGAATCAAGAGTTTCATTTGTATGTTGATAAAGACCAATAATCAAGAACTTGTAGTAAACTTACATGACAAAATTAATAATTATATCCAATTAACTAATTTAAAAGGTACTGACATGTTAATATTAGTTTATCTACTTTTGTAAAGTAAGTTTTTTTAGTATGAATATAATAATCATTTAATTACACAGTTCAGAAAAGAAAGAAGCACCCGAATATTCAAATTTATATTAAGAAGAGTGATTTGTATTCAAAACTTTTTAAAAATGATTTTTTAAAACAGGACTTGAACCCTGACCGTGGTTAAAGAATGAGTGTCTTAAACCACTACGTCATGGCTACTCACAAATAAATTGATTTAATTGTTCGGAAAATAATAAGTACTACATGAAAGGAAGAAGAATGCCCAATTAAAATTGCTAATAATAATATACAAACAATATTTCAATTTTAACCTATTAGATAGCAAAAAAAAATATGTATCGTATATTATGACATTTGATTTGTTTACAGAGAAAGTAGTGAAAGCTGGGTGGATTATGGGTGGGCCTGAAAATCATGGGGAGCACATGAGATGTGTTGTTGGTTGGTAGGGACAAAATAAATGAGTATAAGTCGGTTGGGCGGCAATAACACTTTCCTCTACAACCAACTTGTCATTTTAACTTTTAAGTAGTGTTTGGAGTTTTGAGTTTCGTTTAGGTTAACATAAGCACAGCAAAGTTTAGGTTATTTGCCAAACGCTTATATATAACATGGACATGTAACACATTTTATTAACAGATATAGTATATTCGTTTAGCTATTTTAATATAGTATATGAGTTCAAATTTATAAATTATTTAAATTTTGTCTAGGTTAACAATGTCACGCCCTGGATAAATCTAGACCAGGTGCAACAATCAATCTCTCTCACACCAAGGTGAACCAACTTCTGTTACGTCTCAATTTCGTTACAGCGGCTACTTAATTGTTTCGTTTGCCAATATTAAGAGACTGACTAACGGCTCAACATCGCAACCATCAATTGAGGCTATGCCTCTTGAACCCCGCCCGAAGGTCGCCCGTTCGACCAACCCCACCGCCCGCGTGCGCCCACGAATAGCCCATGGGCAAACTCTCGTCTCGCACATGCAGTTGTCCGCGTGTTGCCCGATCTCCTTCTCTGTGCAGCCTGATCAACCGCCCGCGAACGAACGAACCGGTTGGGCATGTCGACCCAATTGACTTACACCCACCTCGTCTCCAACCGGCCTTATCAACGCCGGCCTGTCGTTCCAGCCCGCCGTCTCAACCGGCCCACCTAGCTGGCAGTCCACAAAGCCCACAAGATCAGGATATTCTCTTTTTGAATTTGAATATATTAGGAAACTCTATAAATAGAGTTTTAGGCTCTCATTTGTAATTCATCGGATCCTTGGGTCATATCCCATCTGATCGCCAACATTCAGATCAGCTCGACTTTATAAAACAAAAAGATCCCAAACTTCGCGGTTGATTCCCTACTTCTCGCTCTTTATCGAATATGTTCGTAATTGATAGCCAAGTATAGATCGAATTATCCATCTCATTTGTTTTTTCATTGATAGACAAACATGATCGAGTTCTTTATATTATCGATCCACCATGAAGAGTTCCTCGAGTGGGTGCCAAACTAAATCTTGCGAGACGACATTTAGGCTAGCTAGAACGCCACGCTAGCGGCGCACGACCACCCACGGAGTCAGATCCTCTCGGTCCATGTTAATAAGCCCAATAAGATTTAGAGTAATTAACCAAACGCTAACACTAATTATATTTCCCTTATATATAACGTGTACATGTAACACATTTTATTATCGTATACAATATATTTGTTGAGATATTCTAATATAGTATAGAGTTTAAATCTATTATTTTTTTTCGTTGGTTCACCTTTTGCTTTTGGAATCAGTTGATATACACTACAATATGTTGATTTTTTTTTCATACCAAATTATGGCACAACACATCTCCAACATGAATCATAAGCTTGTCATACTCCAATCGGGGCAAACTTCGAACTACACTGAGATCCAACCCCAATTGCAGACTTCCGCTCAGCCATCTAACACACTCGCACCACTAATTGGAACATCGTCAACATCTCCAATCAAAACTCAGTCGGAGCCGCGTCTCTGGTAGTCTCCATTCAACACTGCCGGCAAGGTGAGGGTTCCACAAGCCTTTTTCATCGTTCTCATAGATTTTTAGCGTCGACAGTCCCTTTCTGGCGACTTACAATCTTGCAGCTTATCAGATATGAGGCATTAGTTAGACACTTTTTAAGTTGATTCTTTGCTCACAATGACACGTCTCCTCTCAAGACGGCATCTCCAACCATTAGGCATTAGACTCGCCCTCCTCAAACGTGTCTGGCATTTGTGCGCCACCACTTCTACTAAGCGCGTGAACCGCACAGCCACCCCCTTTGCTGAGCGCATGAGATAAACGACCACTACTATTCACGCGTTAAAAAATTCATTCGAGTTGTTTTGCATTATTTTTAGAATGACTTGCCACAATAATAGTTTACCTGATATGAGAAATTCTTGCAATTATTGCAAGAAATTAGGGACATTGTAGTGCAGATTTTTCACTTCGTCGAACAAAATATGGTCTGTATCCACTCCACCAACCAGATATGGTTCTTCTAATTATAGAACCTGCTATGGTTCCAACGTTGTTACTTCTTCCTCAAAGGATACTCATAGTACACCTAGTGTTCATATATCTCTCATTTAGTATATTGTGGAACTTATTAACAAACTTGATCATAACACCATCAAACAAGCTATTATGTCAGCCTACTTTGGTAAATCTCTCACCTTGGGTAATTAAGGTATTCTCTTTTCCCTTAGGTATATATGAACTATGGTATAATGATTTTACAAATTTCAACCATATGATCTCCTATCCTTCATTATTTTTGGATAGTAAGCATATATCAAACTTTCCTACTACTTGTCCCGCTGATAATTCAACCATATCTGCTACTCGCTCTAATATAGTTACAACATAAAAATTATCATTATCAAATTTCATTCGAGTTCCAAAATTGTCATTTAATATTGTTTCTGTGGGTATGTTGTGGGGCTTCTCATGCCATTTTCGAACCCGAAAAACGCCGCATCTATGTACGATTTCGCCTCACATTTGCTAGTTTAGAGCGTATTTGCACGATTTGTTGTTGGTGACTCCCAACATGTGACGTCGGTCACAACACAAAGAGAGGGTGTCACAAGAATCTAGAGAGATGTGACATCATGCTTGTGTCGCCCGTCACAAGAGGGAAATGGGGTGTCACATAATTTCAGAGAGCGTGACGCTGAGAAGGGACGCTCAATGCAAACACGAAGAAAAATGTTGTGACGCCCATCACATCCAAAGTGTGACGCGCGTCACATACTTGTAGAGGCTCATATATAAAAGGCCAAAAACGTAGGGATTTGGGCATCACTTTACCTACCAAGCCTCCACATCTGGTTCCCATAGCTCTCTTCCATTGTTCCATTGGAGGAAAGCCTTCCCTTGAGCCATTTCTTCCATTTCCAAGCTCCAAGAAGAAGATCTATGCCACACCTCCGTTACCAACTCAATAAAACTTCAAGAAAAGTACCAAGACATTAAGTGAAGAGGAAGATTGAAGCATTTGGAGAGCATCTAAGCCCATTTTTGGCATGAGTTTGCATTTCTTATCTCATTTTGCTAGATTTCTTTGTAACTTGATGATTTTGGATGTGAGCACGATGATTTGGGGCTAAAAGCCATAAATCATGGGTATTAGACTTGAAGTGGTAATAACGTTTGTCTAAATATGATTTTCCCTTAATTAGCATGTTGATATATGACTTTACTTTGATATATATATATATATATAAGCTACAAACCAATAAAAAATGTCAAAACATCCAAACTGTATAACATGCAGTGCAATATTGTATAACCATGTAGATTATGTAGTGCAATGTTGTATAACATGTTGGACCTGTGCAAATTGAAGTCATGTATAACATGTAGTGCAATGTTGTATAAGCTATGTGGTGACACATGCGTGCGTATTTCCATTATTAAGCTATGTATTTCCATAACCCGTTATAACCCCTTGTTACACCCATAGACCTCTCGTTAAACCCAAGGATCCATCGTTACACCATTTCCCCGACAGGGTTTATTGATTTCCTATAGAAAAATACCCGCCCTCTCGTTACACCATTCCCCCGACAGGGTTCATTGATTTCCTATAGAAAAATACCCGCCCCTTTCGTTAAACCCGGGGCCCCTCGTTACACCATTCCCCCTTCAGGGTTCAGTGATAG
>JAYMTP010005913.1:0-12721 GCA_036897365.1 Geranium brycei | reverse complement strand
ATAAATCTCGTAAGTTTCCAAAATATTACTCTCAATTAATGATAATAAGGAACGTACCAGCATCTTTGCACTCCCAAAATCACATATCTTTAACTGGTGAGTGTGGGGGTTGACCTTCATTAAACAAAATAACCTTTAACTTATATGTTATTTGATCAGAGTACAAATTATCAAATGAAAACTAAGAAAATGACCATTCAGCATCCAACACAACGTCACTGATTTTACCAATGAACACCATAATAATATATCAGTCACGTATGACAGTCTTAGAAATGCAGCAACAGAGTGCTCACCATGAGATTTGCATTTACCCCAAGAAACGAAGAGAACAACTAAAAATTGCGATGATAGTAAATTACTTCATCCCCTTCTTCCCATTCAACAATATCCAAAAATTCCAGTAAGCAAAAAGAGTGGCTTCGAGTAGTAAGAAACTTAGTATTGACGAAGAAATGTCAAAGATACTAGACCAGATCTCATAACTTCATTATTCATGCTAAGTGATCATGCCTTCATATACACACATATAGAGCAGCCACCAGGAACAAATTATTCTTTGTATGCTACTAACATTTAAATGAAAAAATGCAATAAATCCTTACAAGTAAATTCTGTGGCTTGATGTCTCGATGGCAGACACCAGCAATACTATGTAAGTAATTTAGAGCACGGCATATCTGCAAAATAGGGCGGAATAACAAATTGTTAATACTCGGATATCATGAACCATGATGAATATTCATCTGTATGCAGAATTCCAAATCTTACCTGGTACATATAGAGTTGAACATAAATTATAGGTACATGTTGGTTCATCTTGATGTAGTGTTTTGAAACTCGATATACAGTTTCAGGTATATACTCAAGAACAAGGTTAAGATACAGTTCATCTTTTTCAGTAGTTGAAAAGAAACAGTGCTTCAGTGGAACAATATTAGGATGGTCAAGAACACGCATGATCTGGAGTTCTCTATTTTTGTATCTCCTATCCTGTAGCACCTTCTTTATTGCAACTGCTTCACCAGTTTCTAGGCACTTCGCCTACATAGTATTTATACAACACGCAGAGCAATAACATATACATCAATATTAGGACTGGAAAAAATGGTACAATGAGATAAATGGAGATACAAAGATGCTGTTGAAGTATGAATACCTGAAAGACAACACCAAAAGAACCAGTTCCAACCACACGCTCTGCCATGTACGAAATTGTCTGGAACCCAAAAACAGCCAAATATTAACAGGTTTTTTAGCAGCAAGTCGTAATTTAATAATAATCCATTAATATGCCAAAGGTTTGATATCATCATTATTTCACATGATATCAAAAATAGAGTATGAACAATATATAGGATAACGGAATTGCATCACAGAATAAAGTTCTGCTAAGATAGTAAAGAGCATGGCATTTAGCAGGCAATTAGAAAACAACATTCAACCAGGGAAGCATATTCACCTGCTTAGGTTGTCCATTTTGGCCACCAATTGTAGTTGTGATTATCTGACCAGTCTCTGTTCCATTACCTTGTATCATAGTTGGTTCAGCATCCTGAGTAATGATTTTTACAATAAGAAAGAGAATCATGTCATGAGCAAATAAAAAATGTTGCTAGTCTAATAGCACATACAATACACAAGTGATAACATATAGTACAGCATAACTTGTAGATGAATGGTAAAAAAAATCCACCCACCGATAATGAGTTCTAAAACTCGGTCAGCTCAGTTTTATCAAGTTCTGGGAGAACTCGGGGGTTTTAGAACATATTGTGATAAGGTAATGAAATAAGCTGCAGTGGATTGTGGACTAACTGGATGCACTCATTTATCCTGTCAAAGGAAAATTCAACTAATTGTCCCAAGCTATGCAACACACTCCAAAATTTGAAGTCAAGCGTAACATTTTCTCATTGGGTGTGTGTTAGACACAAACACGCCGAGACATGAAATTTGAAGTCTCTCCCTTTCCCTTTCTTTCAAAAGGACAAATTGGGACACATGCTAATAATGCACAACGATTATGTATAGACTCCCATTTTAAAAGTTGTAAATTTAGTACGGAAACTATTATCTCTTCTGAGCAAAATTGTTTGAATTTTCTCAGGAAGAACATTTTACCTCTCCTTAACAACTCCAAAGTCTGCAAATTTAGCAAGAAAAGAGATTATCCGCTCATCCATTTCTTTTTTAAAAAATGTAGTTTTAGATGATCCACTCATGCATTTCACCTGTCCGTTCTACATTTATTACTTTTACCACGAGTGTGCCACATCCTAGATTTCATGAAAATTGCAAGTAGCCATGTCTGTATCACATCATGTCCCATATTTCGCTTCCGTGTACATGTGACCTATGTTTAAGGCATAAATTGCATACCCCAGCAGAGATTGTATGATGATACCTCTGCCTAAACACTTGGATTAACCGACTATTGAGGATGTTCTCAAGTTGGACTTTGCCACTGTCACGGCAAATAAGTTAGGTGTTGATGAGGCTATGCAATAGATCTTTGGATTCCATTCTTCTTCTAATAGTAATAACCATTAGCTTAGGGAAAGGTAAAATATATACTTGTGTAGAAAGCTACCATATTACTAATGACAGGTACAAATAGGCAAGGAAGAGGAAACAAACAATTTTACCTTGACGTCAAGGGCAGTTTTATCATCTCCCAATTTGATTTCCTTGGGAAGGTGGGCATAACTAGATTTTGCGGTAACTCTTCTAGTGGCCGAAGATGAATTGGATGATGCGTTTGCAGCATTACTCTTGCGCTGCTCTACACCATTTGCACTTCTCTCATCTGCATGTGACCCCCCATTAACCTTCTGGCCTGCATCTTGATCAATCTTCATCCTCCTCACAGAATCACCATCCTAAATCAAAACAAAACAAACATTTTCCATAACTCATTTCCCCCCAAAGATACCAAAACCATGGGACCTCAAATATGAAATTGCAAAGCATGTGTATTGGATTGAAATGGTTACAGGATCAGAGGAATGGCCAGAAGCAATGCTCTTGAGCCTGCGCATGACGATGTTCATAACTTGTCCGGAAGAAGAGCGGGAGACACAGACGAGAGAGAAAACCCCAACTCCTAAAGTTTCCTCTCTCCTCCCCTCACCTTCAACTTGTCTCTCTCACACACACTCTCTCTCTCTCTCTCTCAGGACACCACAATCTTCTTCTCCTCCTCCTTCAATTCTAGCTCAAATGCCACAACCCAAACTAAAAAAAGGAACAATTTCTCCTGTAAATTCTCTGCCTCTCTCCTCCTATCTACTCTTCCCCATCATTCCAGCTCCTCTGCGCTCAAACTTTTACTCTCCGCCGTTGGATGGATTTGACCGGTCTTTGACGGCTCCAGATTAAATTAATTGTCCCATATTAGTAGCTTATTGTTAGGTTAGGTCCCCCTCCTACTTTCTAAATCTTTGGAGTTTTTGGTTAAGAATAAGCGCCGTGTTTGCTGGAATTTATTCCCTCTGGTCGTTGGTCCAAACCTATTCTTCAGATTGTTGATCTTCATCTTTGAATATGTAAACTTTATTTTGAAAACCAAATACGCTTCAAAGTTATTTTGACTAATTTATGAAAAAAAGACACAAATTAAATCGACTAAACAAATGTTTTTCAACGAGACACTCAATTGCTTGAGTCTTACACTTTTTGTTGAGAGTACGGCACTGCGAGCTGGATTCTTCTTTCTCAATCCAAAAAGGAAATTAATGTAGACGCGAAACATTGACAAAATGGAAGAGTCTTCTTTTATCTAAACGGTGTAGAATGAAGTGTTCACTCATTTATCGGGGGTAGGGTTTGAACCTATGTTTTGAGATCATGAGTCTTACGACTTGACCTCTTACTCCACCCCGCGATCTCAATCACAAAATAAAGAAATTAGACAGTTGAGATGTTGTGAGTTCGAGACTTGCTGGTAGCATGATGAAGTGGGTTTATAGATTTTTTTTGTAAAACATCCAAATTTATTACACAAACAAAGTTAACAACATGCCGAGTAGAACAACGACAAGATTCGATGGAACAATTCCTCCCCCTAACCCCCGAAATCAGGAAGCTAACAACAAACTTGGCTAACAGCGCATCCCAAATACGATTCAGTAGTAAACATAGTAGTAATAAAACATTGAACCAATAAGATCACAGATCGGAGATAAAACGACTCGAATGTAGGTTTATAAATAGATTAGAAAAACTATGTAATTTAAAAACAATTGACTCAAAAATATTTTAGAGGATAGAATAACTCTTTCAAAATACTAACAATAAAAAATAATTGATAATTTTAGAATGTCCGACTTCAAAAATAAATTTCAATAATCGTACTGACCAAGTTCTACAGCGGAATCATGGAGTTTCTCTATCCGTATGAGGTGGAGGTTGTGGCTCTATATGATGCTAAACGGGTCGAGTAGAACGTTTTTGGAGGTATTATTAGCGATAGGTGTTGCGTACTGTCCACTTCTAGGACATGTGTTTTTATTTATTTTGCTCGTCGCTCTTTTAATTATGTGGCTTATAAACTAGTCAGGTACGATTTAACTAACAGTAGTTGTGATCACGGTGGGTGCATGATCTGTCCCATCATCTGTTGTTTCGGTTGTCTGGCGTGTTGACAAGTTAGTTGCTTAATAGTATTAGTATTTTTTCCTAAAAAAACATTTGTTTTATTTGAAAATAAATAAATTCATATCATTTAATTGAATTAACAGATAAAAAGATGAGAAAAAGCCAAACCAGATAGTCAAAGGAATTGAAAAAAATGGAAATTACCAAGAAAGAAAACGTTGGCCGGCGGCTTACCCTCCATTGGCCCAACTAATCCACCCAATTCAATCACTCTCACACTAATAAACTTAAAAAGACAGTAACATAATTAAGATGCGAACCCACAGTTTTCTTTTTGAAAAAAAGTGTGTACTTCAAACCGCTTAAGCATATTCTTGAAAACATAAATATATTTTAATTCAAGTTCTTCATGTATGTAATTATACCAAAATCATTGATACAAATTTGTCATTTTCATTGATTAATCAAAATAATTATTCATATCAGGCAGAACTATTTAGAACACATAAGATCTACAAAAGAGGATATATTTTAATGTTTATTTTATAATTTGTTAAAATAAGTGCTTTCTTGACTAATTAGTTAAACACTTGAGTTTGAATTAGATTTTAATTGAAGTTAAATTTTGATACACAACTAGTTGATAAAAAACACATACGCTTAAAACACCTAATGATATAATCATTACACGTGAGAAACAAGCAATATTGTAAAATCTTTGACTCAATCAATTAATTCATAATTAGTTATCGATTAATTATCTCTCTCAATAAATCTAGTTAATCTAATTTAATTTTAATTATTCACTGAAAAACTCTCCCTGCCTAATTTGTGTCACAACCAAAATTTTCAAATCCAATATGGAGAATAAATTGCAAATATATATGATAATTATGGTACACACACTAGTCACTAAGATGTGGACTTGTCTTCTACAGTAAGGACTTCAAAAAGTCTTTGACTTAACCTCTAATTACTTGTGCTCCACGCGTTACGCTACAATAACTATATATTTTAAATACTAAAAATGTCTCTCCTCCTATATAAATAAATAAACCAACCCAAAAAGCCTAAACTCTCCTAATAACAACCCTCTCCACCCCAAGAACACCAAAAAAAATCCCAATCTCTTCTCTTTCTTGATTCTTGAAATGGCTCGATTCGGTCCAATCGCGCTCGTAGTTTTCTTGCTCCTGATCGGGTCGTCTCTACCGGTTTCCGAGGCCGGAAACCGGAAAATCTTGATCACGAGCACTAAGCAGAAGATTGTACCTTCAATAACGGAGGCAAGGTTGTATCTAAGTGCCCTTCCCAAGGGCACCGTACGGTCGTCGGCCCCGAGCAAGAAGGGTCACGCGGAGGTTGACGGCGGGAATAGGCTCTTCGGCCGACACCTCATTAGCTCCGGCAGGTATCTCCGGCAGTCCGTCCCGAGCCCCGGCGTCGGTCACTAGGTTAATTATTATTCTCCCTTTTTTTGTTTCCATTGTTGGTAGAGCCCATTTTCGCCGGCCAAGATATATAATTGTTTCATTATCTTGGAGGAAAATTTTCTTTTGATTTTAAATTTTTGAGTTTTTTTTATATTCTTTTTGGAAGAAATTGATTATTGAGGGTTACATTTTGTAATTATGGGAATTGTGTATACAGAGGTGGAAGAAATAATATATTTATTTGATGGCGCTATTGTTATTGTTTCATTTTGTTAGTGAATTTGAAATTAGATCAAATAAAATCTTGACATGCACGGGTGGGCATGATTTCAGAAACGAACCAAACTCGACTCGAAATTATTATACAGTAGGCTGGTTTGGTTTTGGACCTGTTAGAATTTCATGTGGATATATTTTATCAGCTTATATAATAATCTGAGTCTCTAACTATCGGCTTGAACTTTTAAATGTGTTGGGCTTTTAACATGACATTTTTTTTCGATTTGGTCTCGTTGGAACCGTTAGTTCTAATTTTTGTTAATTAATTAATCTACTGTACGAATTAGAAAATTTTAATTTTGATTTATAGACAACTTTAAATTTGAAATTACTGTCTAACAAAAATCGAGCGATAAAACTTAGTTATTACAGTTCAGTCGAGTTACAACTTTTGCATATACAATATTAATAAAATATAAATTTATATCAAGAATTAGTTCCGGTTCTTGTCAGAACTTAATCAGAATTAAATGGTTCTCTCAATTTAAGAACTAAAAACAAATCATTAACCACGATTTTCAATTCTCCTTCCCGATTCTGAGTTTAAAATGTTCACCTTTATTAACATGCGATGAGGTTTAATTTGAGACGGGTCGAATGATAGATACGGTTGACGAACAAATCTTCTTTCCACGAGCCTAAGGTTTGAGTATATACACAAAAATTAAATACGTATATTTGAGAAAGAGCGGTACTATACATCTAATTTGATCAGTTAATAATTTTTTTCAAATTACATCAAATTTTATTTTATTATAAACTAGTTCGATTCACGACATCTCAGTCTAAAATGTAAAGCACATTAATTATTAATAGGTAATATTATTAAAGACGTCTATGAATATAGGACTTAAATACAAAGCATAAAAATCACTTCCCCTCTAATCCTCCCCACTTGCTCCTAATTAAATCCTAATGATTACCCATCAAATGATTATTAATAAGAAATTAATTGTTCCAAATATTCAGATTTTGAAATAATTTTGACTATTATTTATAAAATAATTACTCCTTTTTTTCCTCAAAATTTGCAATCAAATAAAAATGTGACGAACCCCACTTGTGTACGTGAATGGGTGAGTTTCAAGAAAAGAGCACAAAGAAAGCCCCAAAAAAACGCGTTTTGCCGGAGATTACATATTTACCAGAATGCCAATTGTCGGTTGCTTTAGCAAGAACTTTGAAATTACTAAATTGCACTACAAATATTCAAACATTATTATGCACCAATTTGATGTTAATTAATAAAGTGGTCAAAATTGATATTTTCCACTGAAATAAAAGTAAATCTTTTACTATTTATTTTCAAAAAAAATCTTATTATTTGACACAACCTCAGTTGATTTGGTCAAAATAAATATGATACAGTGAGGAAATTTTAATATCACGTAATTGACGAGTTCGATTTAAATGAATTTTGTAAAATAATTTCGATGAGCACACAAATGTAGGGTGTACATATTGGACCCAAATTCGGTCTCAAATAACTGGACTCCGAACTAAAAAAAATTACAAATCGTAACTATAGAATATTTTAATTTTAGTTTTGGACCTGGGAGAACTATCCAATTAAAGTTTAGTTTTGAATCTCAAAACTTAAAATCACAAGTTAATTGATAAGGACCGGATCGGTTTGTATCGTCACGTGTCCACGCCTCGTCCACTCACGATTCACGAATGTTATTTATCTTTTATTGTAATTTTGTTTGAAAAAATATTAGTTCGATTGGATTGTAATAATTAAATCTTAACATTCGGTTTTTATTGATATTTTTTATAATTGCAATTCTCTAATTCAGCTTATAAATCGATTCTATATTGAAAATCGAAAATTAACCGGTTTCAACCGTGGAGAACCGAAAATCAAATCAAGGAATTGCAGTCATATGCATAACCAGATCGTTTTCCTACACATCGATCCCAAATATGATTCTAATAATTAGAGAACCAAAAGTCGGTCCGGTTCAGTTTCAAAACCGTGTCCACCCCAGTAAAAATGTATTATTACTGTAAATCAAAGCGAAATTAGAACACAACAGAAGGCCGGAGAGTGTAATTAATTAAGAGGCAGAGAAGATCGCATAAGCAACCTCACAAGAGAAATCAACGGTCAAGATCCACCCAAACAAGAACATCATCACCAGCTTCCAGTTCACATTCTGTACAAATCCACGACAAGGAAAAAACACGCTTTTAAGGTTGTACAAAACAAAACATCATAACGAAACTATGCAACATTGCATAAGAGTCTCTCGAAGAATATTGTTATGGTATATATAGTTCGTACAAATCATCCAAATATGTGTAGTTTTTATGTATTTGAGAACCATTCTACACTCTTGTCCTCTTATTGAGAGAGTGAATTCGTCGACCAGTTTAAATAATAATTTAAGTCTTTACTTATCAGCTTGAACTTTTAGGTGTAAAATTGGATTGTACTTATCAGACCGGACTCCACAGCTAAAAGCTCGAGTTATTAGTTGGGTTTGACCCTACATTTTATATACACCCATTTTATTTCACTTATTTTTCACGTGAGATTAAATTAAATTCTCTCTCTCATATTTCATTGTACGTGTGAGACTTATTTTCATTTCATGCTTGTGTACGTATGAGCCTCTACTTCAATATTTAGGTGGTTGGACTTGTAACATGATATCAGAACCATTGAATTTGGATTGAATTTATTCGATGTCATTTGTTTGAGAGTTAAAGCCCATGGATGAGAGTTGTTTTAATCTTGAAAATTGATTAAATTTGTATTTTGCTACATTTATATATTTGTTAAAATATAAATCCATAGCATGTATAAATAATAGTAAATAGTTAAGATATAAAAATATAAATTTTAATGTTTGCTACATTCACATTCTTCAAAATTAGTGAAAGTATCATTGTATCAATATAAGTCCTTATCAATATAAACGATTTTAGTTTTTTTGCATTTTTATTTTTTAAATGTGTATCACATTCTCTTGTATCATTTTTTAAACCACACCTCTTCCTTATCACATTCTTCAAAACATAAATCCGTTTGGATCCACCTAGCTGAATTATCCGCTCATTTATATAATAACAATCAATGTTCTAAGAATCCTCACCTAAGCACCGGCTAGGCCAATTTTTAGAACACTGTCAAAAATTGATAAACATTACTACGAGCAACATAACTAGTGAAAATACAAAATGCAGTTTCTGGGTTTATTTTCATGTGGAGTTGTGGGTTTGTGTGACCAAATACTACCGACATATGAAAAATGTATTGCATACTGCATCACAGATCAAGCGATCATGTCGTTTTCATGAAAGGAACATCGGATTGGCAACCTATAGAGTTGGAGTGGTTATCGTTGTTGTCGTAGCAGCATGAGATGACAACAATCTCGACTTGTCTGATTAGCTCCTGATTAATTTTTTAAAAATTTTAGTTACTCATTTAAACAAATTTATCTTTTGATAAATTTCTATAGTCTCTAAAAGGCTCTTTCTGTCTTATAAGTTTTTAGAACACTGAATAGTATTATAATATGAGAGGTCATATCACTTTCATAATTAATCCTAGTAAATTAAGATATTTGAGGAAAGACTGAATACTGGCCACAACAGGCAACGCCTCCTATATAGAATGTGAATCCTTAATCCTACATGCGAGTTAAAGGCAATAAAGTTTTACGTAAAAATGAAGGAAAATTTTGCATAATCTTTCTTAAATTAAGTTTCATCTAACCCCTCTTAACTTCAAAACTAACTTTGAAAGTCTCTTAAACCTTTTCAAACTTAAAAGACTCCGTAAGTTGATTTTGAAGTTAAGAGAAGTTAAGTAAAATTTGAACATAATTAAGACTGGTTATGTGAAATTTTTCTTAAAAACGTGTGGAAAGATGTACGTTCTTGAAGAGCTATGGATTGAAATGTTACTACCAGTTTCATTTTTGTCCACTTTGACAAGGTGGTTGAGTGGACTCACAAAGAAGCTTCTTTGAGTACTAGAATTATGTCTTGTTGTAGATTGTGAAGTGCTTGTCTGAATTTGGTCACGCTCTCTTATTATTTCCGGTGAAGCAAAGCTTCTTTCCTCGTTTTGATAGACTGTCGAATTCATCTTCATCATTTTCTGCTTTTTCGACCCATCAATAATGTTTGTTCTTGAGTACTTTCTGTTGAATCTTTCATGTTATTATGCCTGAAGGCACTGAACTTAGGAACCACCACAACGTACCTAAGATTCATCAAGGATAATGATCAAGAAGCCATTTTACGAACATATATATATGATATGTTAAAGTCTGATCCATAAATGATTGAACCGATATATTGTTACCAAACACACATGTATTATAATTCGACTTACTCGTGAATATAACATACAACTAATAAAAAAGAAAGAAAGAGTTCTCGAAAATGAAGCAACATTATTAGTATGTTTGCTTTTGAGTCTGTTTGGTTTTTATGAGCCGAATTTCATGAAATTTATATATTTTAAATCGTTTTGATTTATCAGTTATCGGTTGAATTTTCTTTGAACTGATTTTCATGAAATTATCACATTTGAGCCGATTTTGACTTGTTTTTGTTGGCACAATATGTTTAAGCACAATTAATAAAGATTGATGATTTCAAATGAGCAACGTGTTTAACTCAGTTGATTTTCAATTCGGTTTGATTTTTATTAGTTCTCATTTTGTAATGAAACCGAACCGGTGAAATTTCGGTTCGATTCAATTTTGAACCAAATCAATTTGATTCTTCATGGTCGGTTATTTTTTGGATCGGTTTGGTCGGCCCGGTTATTTTTAGCACCAGCTAGCACAGAAACAACAATGACAGTCTATTCACAGAAAGTTACTATATTTGATATGATCTTTACATTGAGAAATCAAGAAACTATTCATGATCATGAACCCGAAAATCAAGAAACCCTCAATTTGGGTGATTTTCCTTGAAAAACTACAAAGGAACTCTAGTAAGCATCTTCATTAATTCAATATAACTCAAGAATACTATTCTTGCATGCACAAGAACAGTGAAAAAAGGTTCTGTTTTGTTCATCAATTTCCATGAATCACAAAGAAGAGTGATCAATATCAACAATACTTTTGTTTGTAGAGGATGCGCCAAGAACATGTCCAAAACCAACATCATAAGACAAGAACGAGGTTAGTGATCATTTGCAAGTTAGTACTGTTTTCTTCAACAAAAGACAAGGCTTTTCTTTGATGATTGTGTTGCTGAAGTCGGACCCATCTAAAAACTTGAATTGATAGGCATAAACTAATACCCTCACAGTTTTGTATAAATTGAACCGAAACCAAACTGATTGCTTCAAATTCTTGAACTTTAGAATCGAGACTGGGCCAATTCCTTCCGGTTTCAACATCTCCAGTTCTGAAGATGGAATCTTAGCCCTCAAGTACTTGATCAGACCGACCATAAGTTCTGAAACCACGTGAATATACAATTCACTTAAAAACTCGAATTGATAGGTGGTGATGGTGATCCATCTATGCACAAGAAACACTAGAGATGAATCTTATTTCTTAGAGTACAAGTGAGTTCCATCTATGATCAAAACTCAATTTGATAGGTAACAATTCATCCCGGCATGTGGAACAATAAAGACAAGCTTATTGCCTGCCAGGTCTAAGTTCAGGTCCACCACATACTCTAGTATCATTTAAAAACTCAACTCATCTAAAAATTCAAACTAATAAGTAAAAATCACGAGATGTTTAATCAGTAAATCTTTCAGACTGTGACGTTAAGTTAACAGCCGTGATTACGATCAATAGTAGAAGATGACCTACCGGAGGGATCCGGCGGCTGCAAAAGCTTCAAAAGCCAATGATTTTTTTTGGGTCTCTCATGCAACCAGAGAAATTGGCTATATGTCTAAATGAACATGAATCGTGACAAATAAGAGGTTGGTTTGTTTGTTTGTTCTTTTTGTTCTTGTCTCTTGTTAGTGTATGCCAATTGTTTTCTCTTGTTTCTGTGTTCAAGTGGACAAGTTTGGATAACCCCATTGATGTCTTATTATTGTTTGCTTGTAAATTCTTGTTGGACAATCCTATGCTTAGGCCCTCAAGAGCCCAAATCCTCTACCTAGCATGTCTCTTAAAGATATTGCATTTGTGGGTAACATTTGGTTTTATCTTTATAAATATATTTAGGATCTACTCATAAGTTTGATATTTTGATAAATAAAAAATGTTAAAACGCTAAGTAGGCATATAGGATTTTCTTCTGAAAATTAATAGGTGATAAATTAGAAATTAAAAGAATTAAAAGATTAATGGAATATTAATAAAGTTTTAATGTCCTTTAGGGGACACCGCAACGGTTTAAACCTCACACTATTAGTGGAGAGGTTTGAGTTTTGAACCCCATTGATACGATGTAATTCAAAAAAA
>JAYMTP010005912.1:0-12721 GCA_036897365.1 Geranium brycei | reverse complement strand
TCCGCTGTCTACTTCGTTGTCCGCCAAGCCAGGCTTTGTTAACCTATTGTTTCTAGCGATAAAGTAATAAACTAATAATAACTAAAGTTGTAACTCTAACTTCTCGATCTAGGCTTCTGAGCTTCCGATGTGGAGTTGTGTTTGTGGAAGACCATCTATGGAAGCTTTTGATTTCGTCGTAGCTTTTTGAGCTTCCAGATATAACTTTTAAAGACTCCATTCTCAAGCTTCATCCGTGTAATATTGTCATCATCGAGATTCCTCCTTTCAAGAGACATCCTTTTTCTTGGGATGAATATATAGAGCATGGTGGATTTAGGAGTGTTGCATCAAGAGAGTAGTGCACTCTCAGGTCTTGACTACGCGCAAGTGCACACACTCGTATAAGTAATAAAATCGATAAAAACACCGGGTCAATTTTGACATGGGCCAAAATAGGGTCAATTATCTAGGTAATTTATGGTTATGTAAAGTAATGAATCAATTAACTTGTGTGTGAGTTTGAATTAGGCAAAATGACCAAGTGTAAGATGAGCAACAAATTAAAGCTAGTAAAGTGAATAAGCTTAAATGAAGTGAAAATCAAGGAAGTCAAGTAACCAATGGTGCTAACTTCGAATTCAAATTACATTAATCTTGATAAAATTCAACAAATTATGTTGAGTTGTTATCTTAAGTTTTAAATTGTCAATTCCACATCTTGGTATTGGAATTAACTCAATCTCAAACGTTGTCTTACCACTGGGCATCGATAATGATTCAATAATGTTTTTAAAACAAATACTCTAGGATTAGAAATTGAGAGAAAGGGTATTAGCCAATCCTTAACTTTTTAGGGTTTTTCCAAGCCATGAGTGGAAATCATTTCTCAAGAATTTCCTCAAAACAAAACAAATACTCTTGGAGACAAAAAAAACCTTTATAAATAAAGAAACACTCACAGTCGCATGAATAATATCTCAATTAATGTAAAAATGTTGGTTTCTACACCAGCACTCCTTATAAGGATGTAGCCCACAACTATGGAGGCATGGAACTACACATAATTAAATACATATTTAGAATCAAATGTACCAGGAACAAGTAGAAATGACCAAACCGAAGGTCCAAAATGGGCCTCAGAAGATAAACATTACTATAGCCTCTTGCTCTTGGTGAATCTTGGAGGAAATCTTCAAAACTTCAAGATCTAGCTCCAAAACTTATAGGAAATCTCAAAAAGATGAAGAGAAGATGTCGGCTCGCTTGTTTTACATTAGGCTTGAATTCGACTCGAGCTTAAATAATTTTGAAAATTTAGGCTAGAGCTCAGCTCGATTCGGCTCGTTTAAATTATCTTGTAAATATAAATTCTTAAAAACTACAAACTTTCTAATCGAAACTTGATTTTATGATGCATACGAACATATTAATTTATAAACATGATTTCATGATGTATAAGAACATATTGATTTATGATGCATAAGAACATTAAACCATAAGATATCATATGAACGTATCCGAACTAAGAAATCTAATTACCGATTCTTAACATCAACCAATACAATAAAGGTAAAGGTATAAGAACATATTGATTTAGGGGTGTATTCAATTAAGATTTTAATAGATTTGATAAATCTTTCCAAGTCTTGTGGTATTCAATTAAGATTTTAAAAATACTTTTAAACTCTTGTAATATTCAATCATGACTTTAAAAATATTTTTTAAATATGATGGTATTGTAAATGTCAAAGGAATTTGAGAAATGAATGACTTTATCCTCTTCACTCTCGTCTTCTTCTTCCTGACCTCTCCTTCTTCACCGCCGGCTCCGGAGCTGCAGAGCTTCAGTTCTACCGACAATGCGACTCCAGCTCCATCATCGATCTCGATCTAGGAACTACTCAGGTCAGGTTCTTCTCTCCTTCACGTTTTTACCAGGAAAGAGTAGATCGTATCATTAGCATTGGCGATTCGGGTTTGAAATGTAACAAAATTAAAATTCAGTTCTGTCAGTGTATTTTTGTTTATGACATGTTATGATTATTATATTTCTATGATCCTAGTAGTAGTGTTTCTGTGCTTACCAGGCTTGAAACTTCTATTTCATTTAACTGCCGTTAGAGTTAATTATCTTTCTTGCCATTTGTTGGTTCAATTGCTATGCTTATTAACTTTTGTTCAGATGAATTGGAATGCAATATAATCAATAGATAATCCCATCTCAACCACAAAAGTGTGATATTTTAGATTGAACATCATTCACAAATTTCTTTATTGTGTTCTTTAGATGGTATCATAGAGCTCGCCAAGTTTCTGAAGTCATGCACATCCATATTGTAATCTTACTGTTTCTTGATCTCTCTCCAGGAACAAGCTTACCCAATGGAGTTGTTTCAACTTCTAAAAGCAAGTTTGATGACAAAATAGAGCCAGCTTCTGCTAAGATGTATTTTCATTATTATGGACAGCTGCTGCATCAGCAAAATATGTTACAAGATTATGTGAGGACAGGTTATACTACTGAGCTGTCACAAAATATGTCTTTATCTATGATCTTTTGATATACTTCTTTAAGCTATAGTCTAAAGTCTGCCAGAGCCTTAACATTCTTTATCTATTGCTGAGCCATTATACAGTTGCATTGCATTAGGCTAGTACTGAAAAGTGTTAAAAGCAGAAACATGGCAGTGGATATGAGCCACATATGAGTATGCCAATCTCAAAATATGTTGTCACAGGAACCTATTATGCTGCTGTCATCGAGAACCGTGAAGATTTTGCTGGTCGCGTGGTAGTTGATGTTGGTGCTGGTAGTGGTATTTTGTCATTGTTTGCTGCTCAGGTACACATCACTTGTTGATTCGCTCTGTTATGCCATTTATAGGGATTATTACTTCCTTTCTTATTGATTATACTAATATGTTTCATGCATTCTCATTTTCATTTCTTCTCTTACTACCTGTTCTGTTCTTATATTTAGGCTGGTGCAAAACATGTGTATGCTGTGGAAGCTTCTGAAATGGCAGAATATGCACGCAAGCTCATTGCCGGGAACTCATCACTGGCTCAAAGGATTACTGTAATATTTATATTCCATTGTAATTCCATTCTGAATTTCATCTAGTGTCATGGTCAATTCTCTCATTTTATCCAGGGCAATGTCAACTGCAATTTAGGTAATCAAAGGCAAAGTTGAAGACGTTGAATTGCCTGAAAAAGCAGATATTATGATATCCGAGCCTATGGGTGAGATCACATATCATAATTGCATTGGATGATGATTTTTTGCATAAGCTTATTTTGTTTTATCCCTTCATCATTGATATAACCTTCCTTTATCATTGTTGCTATAGTTATTTATAATTATAAAATAGTTTTGAGAGTTATGTTGTATTTTATTTTTTGGGGTAAAGTTTGTAGTGTTCACACCTTCTATGCCAAGTATATGTTGTAGTGAGTTTAATTTCAATCCTTTTGCTGGCTATAGGTACCTTACTAGTCAATGAGAGAATGTTGGAGTCTTATGTCATTGCCAGAGATCGATTTCTTAATCCAAATGGGAAAATGTTTCCTACAGTTGGGAGGTACGTGCTACCTTTGCATGTTGTCACTCTCTAATATAAATATAATGGCTGTCTCTCCATGTTCCAGTTGCCTATGTAATTATAATGTTAATGCCTATTCTTTCAAATTGTCAATATTGTGATGTTTAGAACACTTTGTTACAGAAATAATGTCATTATGCTAATGTTATGTTTTCATCTAAATGGTTGACAATGCAGTTTATGTGCTAATTACATGCAATTCTCTTCACTTGAGACATCATCTATATAGGCATATTAACAATGGTTAAATTTTATCTTGTATAAATTACAAATACATTTTCTTTCCAATTTTCTACATTATAGTCGATCAATAAGGTGTAAGGGTATCTCCAATGGGGTTTCCTACATTTAAATTAATATAGGGAGACTACCAAATTAGGGCACATTTTCACCACCCAATTTCTCTCATTATTTTGCATTGGAATTAGCCAATTAGGGCAGACTACCAAATTTTCACGTTTAGCTCCAACCATGCTCTCTACATTTAAGCTACATATATATTTTTAATAATATTTATTACTTTTTAATTACAAAAAGTTGGTAGGAGAGAGTAAAGTGAGATATAAAGTTGAATAAAAAATAAAGTAATAGGAGAGAGAATGTGGGGAGCTCCCTATTGTAGGGAGTGATGTAGGGAGCCCCATTGGAGTACATTTTTTTTCATTTTCATTCCTTACAATAGCTTTTTAACTATTGTAGGGAGTCACATTGGAGATGCTCTAAGACTCATCATATTTCCATTGTTTGTGTGCTCATAGTATTCATTTATGATGGTAGAATTGGACGAGTCCAATTTTTTTAGAGGGTAAACGTCTGCACAAGAGTGTAGTGTACAAGTAAAACCCTTTAATTGTGCCCACCCAACTATACAAAAAAAACTGAAACTCGCATTTGGGTGAGTGTTAAAGAGTAAAACATACGCTGATGAAGATGGATAAATAAAGTTCTTTACACAAAAAGGCAATAGCAAAATCCACTGACAAGGTTGTTTTTCAAGTAGGTGAACTTTAGCCCTTATATATGTAGCTCAAATAACATTGAACAAGTAAGTTAGACAAGAACTGGATATATGGAGTGTAATTTTAGGAATGATAGAGGGTAGTGGAGCTTCAATTACTTTTTATGATAAAGGAAAATAATAAAAGTGATTGTTCAACTACCTAGGGTCTTCAAAATTGAAAATGGTGAAAAAGTTAGATATAAATATATATAACGCCTGTTTGAGAACTAAACTTTACACAAGCTTGTGATTTTATAGATAGACTGGAGAAGAGGGAAGGAAGTAGACATATAGATGCAAAATATTATTCTTCTAACTAAATAGATGCATTTTTCTATTTTTAGGTTTCATAATATGTATTCCCATTCATGTTCTTTTAGTAATTTTGTAAAGTACCCAAGCTATTTTCATCATATCCAGAAGGTTCCAAAATACAAATACTGTTCACCTATCCTAAAGAGCACCAGTACCCAGTACTGCTGGAGGTCCCCTTCCATGAAGTAACCTGCTTCATAGATATGTATGTACAGTGTTGAGCTCGAAACACTATCATAAGCTACAAGATAGGGGAATTAGAGACGATGATCATACTCAGATAGCTTTATGCTTAGGTAGGGTCCAGATTTTGGATGATGATTGTCAAGAAAAAGTTGGGATGGTAGGAGAAACCTTCTATAAATAGTTCTGCACATGTACATGGACCCACCCAGGTTGATGACCCTATGAGGAAATGATGGAGAATTTGTCGGTGAGAAACTAGAAGAAATACTGATAGACCTGACTATCCAATGAAGCATTGAAGAACCACTGAGTAAGCATGATACGAAGGAAATGACATTTGATAGGAAGGAGTTCTGAAGGACCCAAATCTCAGATCTCAAGGACAATTTATGTAGCTAACCTAACTTGTTAATGATATTGTTTGGTGTATTGACTTGCGACATTCACTTTTGTTTATGATTTTATTTTGTAATTATGTTGATGATACAAAAAATGAATACATTTGCAGGATACACATGGCACCTTTCAGTGATGAATACTTATATGTTGAAATTGCGAATAAGGTATTTTTTTGAAATGAACTTGTTGAAGTATTGTCTGTGCATAATCAGTAACATGAGACCAAGAAAGTGCAAATCAGATCTTGGGAATATGAGCTCAACCACTTAGACAAATCTTGTGGTTATGGTAACTCTAATGAAGCCAGGCCCCAAGACTGTAGGAGTCTTATATATTTTGTTTATGAAGCTTTAATTGTGTGTCCGTAATTGATGTATATTTGAAAAGATGGCAAATTGACATTATTGCATCTTTTGTTTTTGATGGATTACAATTCTCCGGGAATTCAATCAGGTTGCATTTAAATATTGTTTGAAGTGCCAAATCGAAACCCAAATTTTTGGGTCATCCAAACATTGGACTTGGCTTTGATGAAATGCTAGTTTCCGAGCAAGGCGTTATCATTATTCTATGGTGTTTTAAGCTCTCTTTTTGGTGCCCTAATTTTTCAAAGAACTGTTTTAACACATTATTTGCATTTGCAGGCACTTTTTTGGCAGCAGCAGAATTATTATGGGGTTGATCTGACACCATTGTATGAATCTGCAACCCAAGGATATTTTACTCAGGTTTGTACCAACTTATTCAGTGTTTATCAATCAAAGGTTGCTATGATGATGATTTGTTTGCTAAACTGGACATGCTTGCACCTACACACACATCTTCATATCAAAGTTGGATGGAATGTTTCAAATTTGATCCAGTTATGGTATTTTAATTTAATAGCATATTCTTGGTTGCCTATCTGGTCCATTTTTGATTTTTAAAAAAGTTAACGTGGGAGCTTATTTTCAATTGCTTTTTAAAAATAGTTAGTCACTCAGTAATAATTTATTTTGCAGATTATCATTCCAGTATTATTATTTCCTC
Source organism: Geranium brycei (assembly GCA_036897365.1). NCBI lineage: Eukaryota > Viridiplantae > Streptophyta > Magnoliopsida > Geraniales > Geraniaceae > Geranium > Geranium brycei. The sequence goes on along the minus strand of JAYMTP010005912.1, from coordinate 6,205 downwards.
ACCCTTTCTCTTCCTAGCACATGTTTTTAGCATTTTTATGCCATTGTATTGTTAATGGTCCTGCTAACATTGCAAGTTCTGTTTAATGATTCACATCCTTTCCCAAGTAACTGATGGATTCTACTCCCTTTTCTTGCAGCCTGTGGTAGATGCTTTTGATCCAAGGTTATTGGTGGCTCCTCCTGCATCTCACATGCTAGATTTTACAAAAATGAAGGTATTAAGGGCTAGGGAGCTGTTCCCTTAACCCATATTAATCAGAATTGTGTTCCACATTTAATTGAGGAAAGTGTTTTTAATTACACGAGTCTCCTTAGTCACCCAAATCTCCCCTGGTATATCTACATACACACAGACATGTTACTAAGTTTTATTTCATGAATGAAATAACTTGTTACATTCCAACATTAAATTTTGTGCCCTTTTGTTATTATTTTAAGAGCTTCTAGTTTTTAATGTTAGATTCAAACCTGTCGTGTTCGCACTGCCAAATTTTGTGGTCTTCAGCTATGAATTTAAGACGTTCTAGTTTTTAATGTAAGATTCAAACCTGTCATATTGGTACCAGTTTCTTTTTACTAAAAGTATTGACTATTTAGTTTTATGCATATCATAACTCTTATTTTCTCTACCTATCATATTTTAAAAATTTTCTCTTCAATTCAATGAGTTATGCACCTCATTTTTCATTAGTCCTTACTTTGAAAGAACTTTGTATGAAAATGCACTTCAGCTTTTGTTAACATTATTCTGGATGCCATCATCTCTTATATAATGTAGTTGATTTTCACCCTTAATTTCCGATACCTTGCTTCAGTCTGTATCATCAGGGTGACTCTACTTCAGGAACTTTTTGTAGCTTGCTAATTCGATATTATTATTTGCTGTAAAATTAATTGAACCTGTTATTATATCAGAATATTGCTTATTGCCGTTTTAGTTGAGTATATATTTCTAGTAAATTTGACATTGCCACTGGTGTTTGATTGAGTTGCATTATTCTTATACCGTGTTACAGGTCATATGCTTATTGACGACATGATTAATCATTTTACAGGAAGAAGATCTATATGAAATTGATATCCCATTAAAATTCGTAGCTTCTGTTGGGACAAGAATACATGGGTTAGCTTGCTGGTTTGATGTATTGTTTAATGGGAGGTAAACATTTGGTGCTTGATAATTTTTTGTTTCTAGCTTTGTACATTCAGCTGTCCCGCCTTTCTGTAATTCATGGATGCATAAATTATATATGATTTTCTGTATTTGCTATCCGCTTGATTGACAGTACCGTACAAAGGTGGCTTACCACTGCACCTGGTGCACCAACGACCCACTGGTACCAGCTGCGATGTGTTCTCTCTCAACCACTATATGTCATGGCAGGACAAGAAATAACTGGTCGACTACATATGGTTGCCCACAATGCTCAGAGTTATACACTATACCTCACATTATCAGGTTGGTTTTATAATGTTGCATTTTGGTCAATAGTGGTTCTTCGTTATTTAACACGTCGGTCAACTTTTGTAGCTAAAATGTGGGGACCAGGTGCTGAACTAGGAGGAATACTTCAAACATCATCATGCAAACTTGATCTCAAAGAGCCCTACTATAGAATGTCTCAACCTCAACCTTATCCAATGGCTCAGGATCAGCAACCTCATCAATCAATACACGCACAGGTAAAATCTTCTGTATTTAATATTCTTATCAAGTTAATGCTCATAGAAGAAATTCATGATGTTGAATGGCAACTTTCACATTGTTCTGCTTCTGCCTAATACCATATACTTCTGTTCCACTTAATAGACATTTGCATCTTCCGAGTAAGAGATACCTAAAATGTACGAGATAGAACTTGACAAACTTTTTTTTGGTGACTTGCAAAATAGCTTATTGTTCAAGGATTAAACGTGAAATTTACAAATAAGAGTAAATAACTACTAACACGAGTTACTGTTAGTGCAAGTGCAAGTGCAACAACATTATTACTGTGTAATTGGGGGGGAGGGAATTTTTTTATTCTTTTCCCTATAAATATCAGTTCAGAAGTATACTATTGCAATTCCACCTTTGAAATGTATTTACCTGCTGGCATTTTCTGTAGGCGACAGTAAGATAGTTGCCTTAAAAGCAGAATTGAAGATGATCCCCAACATTAAAAACTTCACATTCATTTATATTATGTTGATTGATGATTACAATTCTTATTGCTGCTTTCGTGCATCTTTGACAGGATATACCCATCCAATCCCAGGATTTCGATGATTCTGAGTTATTACAACAGCCAGCGCAAAAGTGAGGTGGTTGGGTCCATTTGTGGTTGCATTAGTGACTGTAAATTAGATTGACACAATTGCAGGTTATTGTTTTCAAGTTGTCAATGAGTGGATGTTAGTATTTCTTCATATGTTTAATCGACCAAAATAAGAAAGTCTGTTTGGTTTTAGATTATTAACTTGATTGTTGGTTTTTTTTATTAATGTGTCTCGTGTTCACACTAGGTTTTACTCAACATTGAGTCTCATCACATCGGACTGGCTTTCCCTAAGCCCATATTTTACTTGGTCTACTCAATTTTCACAAGGGCCATTTTCATCTTATATGTGTCTTAGGACGTGTATCCAAGGAAAGCCTATATACACATTGGAACTCACATCTGACCTAAAAGACTAGCATGTTAGGTTTAGAGTTCTGTGTGTATATAAACTTAATAGTCCGATGTGGGACGACTATAAACTCATGTGTGGACATAACACTATGCATCTCACTTTCTTATTTTGGTGTTATGTTGAACTTCCTTATTTTAGTTTCAATTGGAAACACAAAACAAACATGGTCCACATATCTCTCATCAATGACAAATGTTATTATTGTACATAGCTTTCAGATCACGTAACTTATGCTCATTCTAATATATTTCAATCTCTAGTTCATGTTTAAAACACTGAGTCTCCACTTACATATCTTTCAATCTTACTCTCTCAAATTATTGACTTCAATATAAACTAAGGTAGGTGTAACTCCACCTTATAACACATCAAATTAATTCTACGTTTTGGAAATTATGTACGGAGTAATGGAGAATGACATTCCATGCCATAGTGAAGTGCTTATGCAATATTTTGTTGCATCTAAGTTGGAATCTTTTATATGGTAATGTTCCACTTCCAACTACTCCTGGAAATCCTTAGAAATGGGCATGGCAATTATGCAAGGAATATATAGTTCCCATATTAATTTTACAGGTCAATTCTCTTACATTGAAAGAAGTTGCCTTAGCTGTGGCAAAAATATAATTGCGTACCTCTACATTTTTTTAAGAGTTCGTTGTAGTGAAGCTAGAATAGGCCTTCGCTCGATAAAATAAATTGTAATTATCCCAAAAGCAAACAAGGAAACGCCATTCAAACACTTGATTTCACAAACTCATTGTGAAATAAACTTATATTTTTGGCAGTAGGAGAATTCAATTCATACATCAGATTCAACAATGTTTTACTTAACTCCCTATTTTCAAAAACGATTTGTGAAGTCACATAAGTTTTACATTACATTTATCCGTGGACTATTTTATAAATTTTGTCAACTTTGGAAAATGACGAAAATACTCTTATATTAAAAAATTAAAATAAATACAAATGATTTTTATTTTTATTTTTTTTGTAAATTTAAATATATTTTTTAAAAAAAGTAATACTAAAATATTGTTCTCATTTTTTGTTTTTTTAAAACAAAATTAAAAAAAAAGTTCAAAATTATTTTTATTTATTTTAATACAGTGGTATTTTCGTCATTTTGCAAAAAGTTAACATAATTTTCAAAAAAAATTACGAAGAAGGTGAAGTAAAACTTTTTCAAATTTAAGAACCTCTACAAATTGATTTTGAACTTAAAGAATTAAATAAAACTCGATTATAATCAAGGATGCTGTCTGAAATGTTAGATATATTATATTAGATATTATTATATAGTATTATTTATTAATATATGGGCTAAGGCCCATATGTGTATTGTATCAGTGTAAACCCTAGCCGTCATATCTCATGTAAACCCTAAATCATCGAGTCTATATATAGAGACTTTTGTATCATATTGTAATCCTCAAGTATTCATTAATATAAACACTTTCATGATATTAGAGCTTTATGTTAGATCTTGGTCAAACTCTTTCGTTGTGTGTGGCTTTGCCCGCTCGTTAATTATAATTTAACATGTGAGCAAGGCATATTGTTTCAATTTTCTTTTAAAAAAATATATATATTTGAAAACTTTTTTATGGCTGCAGACCCATGCCCACCATGGTTGTTCTCACGCCAACTTCTTCTCTACTCATCTACCAAATAAGATCTCCCTCTTTTTTTTGTCCTATTTGGATTATCTCCACTTTCTTGTTTTATTCACCTCTTTGTGCATCTTTTTTCTGGCCTCCTCTCGGCAATTTCATAAATTCAACACCACTCTTCTCTTTGTCCTATTATTATTCTTCTTTTATCTCTTGTATTTTACATATTATTCATGTCCACGCTATTTGTCATTCTTTTACTACACTTTCTTATTCTCATTATCTCCCTTCATTAGTACTTTCCCTATTATTTTTTATTCTAAAATCTTTTTTTTCTTCTCTTAAATTCTTCTTTTTTCCTTTTCTCAAACCCTTTATTCTATTTCTTTTTTAATCTCTTACCTCATTAAATCAAATCTCCTTAATTTTTTTTCTTTTTCTCAATATAATATTGCACCGTCGTAGTTGTTTGAAATTGTTTCGCACCGACGTAGATTCTTGTTTTGCACCGTTCGTATGCGAAGTAGTTGTCACACCATCATTATATGACATAGTTGTTTTTTCTCTTCCTATTCTTTAACTCTCTATCATTCTCTCTTTTGGACATTTTCCCTCTTCTTCTTTTTTTATATTTCTCACCACCCTAAATTCTTTTCTCAATTCTCGACCTGTCTCACTTTCTTTTCTCAAATCTCTCTCGTCTTTTATTCAATCTTCCACTAATAGAGGATACATGGTCCGAGCCTATAACAGAGATTTTGTTCAAGTAAGGTTGTGTCTTGCTGATACATGGGTTGTTTACATACTCGTTTGAGATGGTATACTGGTTAAGGTGGATTTTTTTTCCGAGTATGGTTGTGATGGCTTCATATTTACAATATTGTTCACGTTCAAACATTACATTTGGGTTACTTTTCAGTGTAAATTTTGTTCGAAAATTGCATTTGCCCCACCCCTTAAGTGGTAATATATATACAGATTGTCTAAAATAAACAAAAGAGTTAAACAACTTAGTGGTAAAAGGGGAGCTCTTGGAACCTAGATGTATAAACCAATATAGATTCCCTCAACGCAGCTGTATATTTATATGCTAGAATAAATTTTTGTTATATGCATTTAATAATTATTTTATTATTAAATTAATTTTTTAGAATGAAAATTTGTCCCACCTTAAAAAAATTTCTGGATCCGCCACTGCGTTCCATCGATCAAGTTGTAATCAAGGTATGAGAAAATGACACTTTTGCGCACCAAACTATACACTTTTTCCACTTTCATACCCTACCTTTTTTTTCTTTTTTTCAGTACCATAAAGTTCATTTTGAGACAATTTACTCCTAAAATTTAAAAATACCTAAACTACCCCTGAAATTGAACCAAAATTAAATTTGGTCTGATTGAGAGAACCGGTCCAATTTTGGTATTGTTGAAAATACCAAAATGCCCTTAAATCATCTTCAAATTTTCAAAACCTATCACATCTCTCTCCACCTTCCTCCTTTCCAACTCCTCCCTCCTCCTCCGCCGCCCCCTCTTCTTCCTCACCCTCGCCTCCATCCTCTCCTTCACCGCCGTCAACAACCGCCGCTCAATTACTGTTGGTTGAGTCCTATTGGTCACTAAAAACCACTGGAATTTACAGTTCCATACAACCAAATAAACACACTACACATCATTGCTCATTTCCTTAAATCTTAAATTAATCAATCTTTTCACACCCAATCGTCTTCCCCAATTTCTCCATTTCTTGTCAACGGTCCACAATCCAAACCAGGCCAAACCCCAAAAAATCTACATATGGGTTCTGCAATTGGAACCCAATGAGCTCGAAACTGTAGGGGTTTTCTTGGTCTCCCTCTTTACCTATGTCTCTTCCATCGCCGAATCGAAGTGCTCGAGAGGGTGCGACCTCGTGCT
>JAYMTP010005911.1:0-12722 GCA_036897365.1 Geranium brycei | reverse complement strand
AATACATTGAATGGAGAGTTTGTGCAAAAAAACATAGTGAAGGGAGACTTTTTGCAATCTTCCCTAATTTTTAAAAGAGAAAATTCCACATGACCCCTCTTAACTAAACACGAGTTTCACTTAACTTCAAAATCAACTTGTGGAGTTCCTTAAGTTTGTAAAGGTTTCACTTTACCCTTTTCCGTTAACTTTTTTGCAAAATGACGAAAATACGATTGCATTAAAAATTTAAAATTAATTTAAAAATTTTTCTAACTTCTTTTTTACAAAAATAAAGAATAAAAACAATATTTAAGTATTAATTTTATTTTATAAAAAAATTATAAAATAAAAAACTATGTTTAAAAATTATTTTTTTAAAATTATTTATACCACTAACATAGTTTTATTCTTCATTTTTTACAACGAAAAAATTAGAAAAAAGTATGAAATCATTTTTACTTGTTTATTTTAATTTTTTAATACAAGATTATTTTCGTCATTTCACAAAAAGTTAACATAATTATTTAAGAAGTTAACGGAAAAGGGTAAAGTGAAACTTTTTCAAACTTAAAGGACTTCACAAGTTGATTTTGAAGTTAAGGGGGTTTAAGTGAAACTCGTGTATAGTTAAGAAGGGTTATGTGAAATTTTCTCTTTTTAAAAAAACTTAACGTATAGGGGTTAGTGAGACTTTTTAAAACTTAAGGGCTCTAAAAATCGAGTTTAAACTGGTGAGAATCATCTAAACATAGGGGAGCTAGTATCTACTATTTAAGAGTTAAAAATAATATATTTTATTTTTTCATTAAAATATTAACTTAGTATGTAATTATTTTTTGATACAACCATCTTATAATCCATATGATTGGAGCACAATATCATTTTAGCATAGAATTGATGCTAAAATGGCCGTGGATACTAAAAGCAAAACATGTATTCTTTCTCAAATAAAGGATGGGCAACTAAGGACAATAGTCGTAGAAATCCCTGGATGTTATTCAGTTGGACGGGTCGATCTGGCGAATTTTCATTTTTGTACTTTTAAAAATTTATTTAACAAAAGTATAAATTATGCTATATAAAAATTATAATATTTAAGATGTTTAACATTTCTTCAAAGTTCTATTTCAAAATTCCTATAAATGCAACAAAACTCATATTGTAATTACCAAAACTCATAATAAATTAGCAAGTGAAGATCGGTAAACTAAATTAATGAGTTAAGAACATTTAATAAGACTAGAACCAAATTTGCAAGTCAAGATTGATAAACTAAATTAACAAGTCAATAACATAATCCCTATAACTAAACTAACAAGTTAAGTAAACAATTCTCTAAAATAGTAAAATTATTTTTAATCATGTAGTATTCATGTTATATCCATAAGTTTCATAAGGATGTTTATATGCCTAAAAACTAGCGTATTTTCAAAAAGAATTTTGAAAATTAATTATTTTGACCCGAATCGAATCACAACCGGCCCAAATCCAGCCCGAACCGGTTCAAACTAGGTTTAGACCTGCCTGGGTCGATTTGGGCAGACTTGCCTGCTTAGGCAGACCGTTCACCTAGCCCGCCCCAGTTGCCATAAATGGCATCAGTGTTGTAGTTTTCGGCGCCGCCTAACCCGAATTCTACAACACTATGAAGGACATATGGTAGGGGTGAACAAAGTTTCCCGCTAACCCACCCAATGCTCCAACATGCCTCAATCTGCCCGCTATTGAACACAACTCGGTGTGACTCAGCGAGTAATGGGTCAAAAAAACCTAACCTATACCTATTTAGGCCGGTTTCCAAATTAGAAGAGTTGAACCTACTCCAACCCGACCCAACCTGAAACGAAGCCAACCCATAATTTAGGGTAAAGTACACATATACACACCCCAAGTATGACCAAAAGAAACTGATGCACCGAAACTTGACACAGAAAATGATGCAGGTCGGATCTTGGACTCCCATCAGTGTACCGGTCACAAGTAATACAAGAAAGTAATTTTACGACCCCGAGTTTATCGAACCCAAAAGACAATATACTATTAATTTCTAAGCACTCAAATTTAACTTTTGCAGTTAATTTTAGCGAGTAGAAAATGTTGGTTTTTGGTTCGGGAATTAATAAAACAGGAAACTAACATACAAGGCTAATTTAAATGATTAAATTTATATTAATCGAACACGGGTCGAGGTAATGAACATATTAACGATAAATCCAGAAAATTAAATTAAATTAAATTCATGCTTGTTGGTGTTTCTATCTAGGGCGGTAACGAGAAGTCCTAAATTATCTAAAACCCCTTCCGGGCGAATAAAAGGTCTTTCTTTTCCTAAACAACCACACTATTCCTAGTCAATGATTTAACCAGTCAAGAAGCATTATCAATTCATGAATTCTCATAAGTTTCAGTGTGTGTCACCTATGGTCATTACTACCGTGTTAACCCATCTATTCCTAGTGAGGATTTAAACCCAGCTTTCAATTATCATTTCCATTTATTAACCCCCTTCCAGGTGAACTTTAATAAACTAAATCAATCTATTCGGAATTAACGGAATGAAGCATGAAGTATAGATAAATTGAAATCACCCTCCTCAGCGCAATAAACATGTAAAAATAATTACATAATTAACAGTTTCATGCATTAAACCCTACTTAGTTTAGTTCTTCATATTCAAATGTCCAACTAACATACTGATATAGGAATTAAACAATACATGCATTTTAGATTTAAAAATTGAAATCATACAAACATGTGAATGGGAAATTTGATACCAGTAAAGTATCCATAGGTGATACACACCTAAAGATCCAGAGTTTTCACAGAGTGTAATGCTAATGAGCCGGTTAAATCTGACATTTAAGTAGGCTAGTTCCCTTAGCGAGTTATAAACTTTTTATCTACTTACCCAGGGTTATCAGGTTAATTAGTAATTCTCGTTGCCTCCCTATGATGGAAACATCATCAAGTAAATATATAATTTAATTTAATTCTCAAATTTATTAATTAATTATTTTGTCTGCCTCAACTGATTTTTAGATTATTAAATTTAATTATTTTATAATCTTGCATGACCGTCTTGTCATTTAATTATTTTTCTCTCCAAAACAAACCTTTCGATCAATTAAGATTAATCACTGAACTTAATTCGAGTGGTTAAAGTTTGATAAATATATATTATCCTTTAGGTTCGATAAACTCGGGGTCGTAAATTACAATCTTGTATTACTTGCGACCGATACACTGTCGGGAATCCAAGAATCGACTTGCATTGTTTTGCGTGTCAAATTTTGGGCGCACCGGTTGCCAGATTTTATTGTTATGCTTTTGAAAAGTTAGCCAAAAATGTGAATTTATAAATTTCTATTTTATTCTTTTGGTTAAATTCTTGAGCTATCATGGCCTAATAACAAGGCCACCACCATAGCAGGCCGTGTTTGTGAAAACTCCAACCCGCTGTAACCCATTCAAATGGGTCCGGGAATGAGGCCTCAATTTCTTGACTTGCTAGTTTCAGGTTGGACGTAAAAGTTGGGTCGACGCACCTAACTTAGCGCATAGGGAATGTCGAGAATTTGACTAGAATCATAAAAGTAGAACAATTCTACATGTTAGTGATTTTGAAGGGATTCAACATTATCCATGAACTTATATTTATAAGGTAAAATTGCAAAAATGTGTTCTTTGCTGTACCATTTTTGCAAGAGGGTAATGTCACTACATGAGATTGGTATACGGGCTGCTTACCAAAAAGCAGTCTGTAGTTGGTACACAATAAGGGTTGTGTACCAATGTGTACGCTGCTTATATTATTTTTATGAGATGCGCACATGCCCTTTGCGCTACAGTCAACTATAAGGGTTGCGGATATATCTACGCCGCACCGCTGTCAAAAGTTCCATTAAGTTTTATTTTACTTTTAATTTTTATTCATTGTAAAAAGACTTAAATGTCTCTTTGTTTTTAAATTTTCAAACTCATGACACTCAATCCTCTCATTTTCTACCTCTTTTCTAGCAAGACATCACCAAGAACAAGCTACTACACCAATCTCAACTCCAAAATTAAACTAATCAAACTCCAAAATTAAACTAATCAAACAAATTGATTTCTGGAAAATAAACTAAATACAAAATTTCAAATACCTAAGAAACTCATATATGGAAATCAAACTAAAAACAAAATCTCAAATTCGTAAGAAACTCGAATATGGAAATTAAACTATGAACAAAATCTCAAATACATAAGAATCCCAAAATCTCAAATAGTTATATTGGAAGAATGAACATGCTATCGCCGTCGGCTTCGAGGAATGTGGGAGTAATAAACATGTCACCGAGATCGGAGAGGACAGAGTCGATCCAGAAGCCGTTTTCATATGGGTTTCTATGGACGACGTCGGAGAAATTGACGCTGAGGGAGACGTTGTCGATTTCTCGATTCTGATTTTGTATTCTCGATTTTACAATTCTGATTCAGTTGTAATACTGCCCGGATGGGCCTTGGGGTTGACGTGGAGGGAGACGTGGTCGTTGAGGCCGGGGACGCAACTGAGGAAATGAAAGTCAGAGTCGAGGTTCATGACTGTAACTACGAGTAGAGCCGACTCAAACATGATTGAGGTCTAAAGCATAATTTACATGAGGGTCTTTATTTTGCATTCAAGTTTATTTTGAGAAATTCTTAAAAAGAATTGGGCATAAATTATCTTATTTTTGGTAGGCCTAAGACACTTGCCTTGTTTACCTTACCCAAAAGCTAGCCTACGAGAATGGTGTGGCAGAACCAAAGAACAATCACACACATCCTTACTTCTCTCACTTATTTGTGCCTTTTCATTTTGATATTTGTGTTTGGGATCTAAACACCATAAGAAAGTAGGAACTTTTAAATTTCAAAATTTTATTGTGTTCTTAGGTAATTATACAAAAAATTGGAGAAATTTTAGAACTTAATGTGTTAATTTGTACAAAAATAAATATATACAATCGAGTTCCTCACGTTTCGCCAAAGAAGCCGTTGCTGAAAGACACGAGAGAGTTTAATGACATGAGTTTAAAAATTTGAAGATAAGAGATGGGTATTTTATTATTTTTATAATGAATTAAAGTTATATAAAAATAAAACTTAACAAAACGAGTTTTACGAGACAAAATTGAAGTTAAAAAGGAGGTGGAGAGAGCAAAGTATAATTGAATGGACTTAGTTGATATTGGGATGCAATACAGAGATTAACCCCAAACAAACAGATGAATCATTAGAAAAGAGTGTTAAGAAAGGAGAGAGAAAAAGTTGACAGACAAGTATCATCGTCAGTGGGTCACATTGCGGATGCGTGCATGTGCTGTGGCATTACTGTCTCTTTCACAACAGCTACTATTAAACTTTCAACTTCCAAGTGGTGATTATTTATTGTCTCATCACCGCCACCGCCATCATAATCTTTCACCAGCGCTGACCAGCTACGTACGTTGGGTCCAAAGTCTCAGGTCAGCTGGTCCTCGGGGGTAAAACAGTAATTTGGAGTAACTGAAACTTTTTAAAACATTAGGCAGAATGCAACCACCGCATTAAATATTAATGGTGTTGGTTTTGGTCTCTCTCTCTCTCTCTATTGAAGTGAATCTACAGTGAACTGTGCTTGCTGGTGGGTGTCATTTTCCCTTGCTATCAACTCCAACCACATTCCTTTCTCTCTCAAGCAATTGCTTTCTTCTCACTCCATTCCTATTCCTATTGCTATTAGCTCTCCAACCCAAACCTAACCCTCAAATCTATGCTTTACTTGACTCCCATTGCTTTGGCAATTGAGAGAGGAGAGAAAATGCAGCCGGAGAAAGCTATGACCTTGGACGAGGTCTCCATGGAGCGTAGCATCAGCTTCGTCAAAGCCCTCCAGGTTCTTTTCATTTCCACTGCATCCTCTGCTCAGATCTCGACAGGCTTCACCCATTTTGATTGCTTTTATTTCTCAATTTGGCTTTCTGGGTTTTCAATTTCGAATGCGTGTTTGTGTCATAATTCTTCTACTACTTCAGACAAGGGAGCTTTTTATACCGTGCCCTGCCTGATGTTGGAAATTGCTTCTCATGTCTTCTAATTTACCTTTTTTCTGTAATCAATAACAGGTTATTACTTCAGCCTAAATTGTTATTTTCTACCTTCCTAAAAGTTGTTTGCCAGTGATTGAGTAGTGGAAAAGTAAAAGTAAATATCATCTCTAAATGTTTTGTTTTGTTTGGAAAATGTGATGAGAAAGTGAAGATGTTATGTCTCTGTTTGTTGGGGTCATTAATTCATTTTTTATTTATTTTAAAACATCTTAAACTTGAGAAATAGTAAACATTCCTTTTCCGTTTTGTTGCAAATTGATTGTTTGGAATTAGGGGTTATTACCAAGAAGGATGTGATGGTATGTATTGTGGGTGTAGCTTGTAAGGGAATGCTGTAGCTTGTAAGGGAATGCGCTACCTTCAAGAGTGGTTGAAATATGCTGCAATGCCCGCCCGACGAGATTTTGTTCTCTTGCAAATATATAATACATTTCTACCTATTTGGCTTTTCTCTGTATTTGAAAATTGCTTCCGAGTCTACTGTTCCTGTTTGTTTTTTATCTTCGGTTTGCTGATATGCTATTTTGTTCTTATAAGAAATTTGAAAACCAGAGTAGAGTAGTGCAATGTAGATAGCATCGTCTTGAATAGATTAACTATCAAATGTAACTGTTGTAGTTTATTCTCTTGATAAGATTCTTAGCTAAGATCATATACATTTCAGTGCCTGCTATAACATTTGTTCTAGTCTGACCCACTTACCCTGGTTATCTCAGGAACTGAAGAATTTAAGGCCACAATTATATTCTGCTGCAGACTATTGTGAAAAGTCTTATCTTCATAGCGAGCAGAAACAGATGTAAGACTTCTTGTAGCAATTGAATATTTTTTCAAACAAGTGGTTGTATTCATGGGAAACCCATACAGCCACTGAGACCAACAATTTTGACGTTACTAACTTTGTGTCACAATTTCGTACTCCTGTTCACTAAACCTGACTGATCCACTTTTTGCATGTGATTTTGTTCTTTACTGGGTTATAATTAAATATGTTTTGAAATTTTGTCATTAGTACTGAACATAACCTTCCTGAAAAATGGAGATTTTTTTTCAGTGATAACCGCATATGTGAAAAATAAATATAGAATTTAATGAACATTGAGCCTTTTGAATGTTATAAATGCATGTATATTATATCACAGATATTGAAGACATGAACCCAAGTTATAAAAATACCCTTAAAATATAAGTACAATATGTTTTAAATGATAAGATCTTAGGTCAAATAAGTGTATCTTCTCTTAAAAGAATCACAGTTTCATTGGATTATATGACTATTTGCAGTCCACAGACAGATGCAATAGAGTAGTAGAAATGTGAATCTCATCTTCACAATTTCCCGTTTGGTAGTTTCCATTATAGATACCAAGGGAATTGTGTTAAAAAATATTATGTAGAGTAAAAGATATATAATTCATTAATTTGCAAATGATTATAAAGATCGGTAGGTCATAGCTGAGATACATTGTTCATATAGAAGTTAGAAGCGGGCAATAAAAACATACTTGATCAGAACTCAAATTCATCTACAATGATCTGCTATGCGGTCATGGCCATTTCCCACTTGTATAACTTCACGTTAGGTTGTATGGGGATAATGAGTTTCTTGAATTGAAGAGAGCTATGATAGTTTAAACATGTTTACTGTTTTATATGTATATTGAAAATTTCATCTGCCTCGAATCTAACAGGGTACTGGACAACTTGAAAGATTATGCTGTACGGGCCCTTGTTAATGCTGTGGACCATCTTGGCACCGTTGCTTACAAATTGACTGACCTGCTTGAGCAACAAACATTAGATCTCTCAAATACAGAGTTAAAGCTTTCTTGCATAAATCAGGTAAATCTCGAAAGATGATAGGCAGACTTAGGTTTTTACTTTTTACAGAAAAAGAAGTATTAAATGATAGTTCTGAACTTATTTTGTGTTAAAATAATAGCAACTTCTCACCTGCCGAATATACACGGATAAAGAAGGTTTGAGGCAGCAGCAGCTGTTGGCATTCATTCCGAGGCATCACAAGCATTACATTTTGCCAAGTACGAATTGTTTCTGTCAACATCTTCAAGAGCTTCTATTTGATAAGATTTATAAGGCCTTATTTATTTTCTCTTTCTTTTGTCAACCTAGATTCTACTAACAAGAAGGTACATTTTAGTCCACTTGTACAGACAAATGCTTTGCAAACAAATCTTCAAACTAGGCCTCGCATTCAACATTCAAGTATGTGATTTTCCAATGCATATCCTTAGATTTTGTAGTTTACTATCTTATTAAGCTATATGTTGTTCTAAACTATCTATCTCACTGCTTCATGTGTATATACCCCAGCAGCAAAAACCCTTTCTTGGCATTTAGCATCAGAAACAAAGTCTACCTTAAAAGGCTCTGCACAAGCTTTGGCAAGGTTTGTATGTGAACTCTTGCATGTTTTTGAACGATTTATCAAGATCATTTACACTCCTGAATCCCGATGTAGTATATACCTATATGTTAAAATCTTCAAGAGCATGGTCATTTTCTCATGTTTGCTTATATGTACAGTGTCGAAGACCCAAAAGCTTCTAGCAAAACATCCACAGCCTTTAATTTATTTGGTACGTATAACACTGATCTCTATAGCATAGTAAGATCTAATTGTTATTTTGGTTTTGGTGTGTTTAGAATGTAATGAGAAATGATTATATCTTAAGTTTTGTACTCCAATGTATGTAGACACTGAAGAGAGTGAAAGGACCAAATCCTCTACAAGTCAGCTGTTCTTATCAAATGGAGGTCCTAGTTCTAATACAGTTATGCAAACATTTGGCACCTCGCGGAAGGTAAAGATACCTGATATTCTTACACTATACTATATGCTTGAGCTTGACATAGAAATGCATTATGTTCATTTGCAAGATTTTTGGCTCATTTTCCTTCGTTTAGGTCTTAAACCACTAAAGCCATAGTAAGTACATTTCAACTGTTGGTTAATTCCAGTATTTGATGATGAGGTTTATACGCTACAGTCCTCAAACTTGTCACCTCATATATTGTTAAATTTTTCATGAAATATACGGAGGTTGGTGAGCAGAGAATGGTGGTGCTAGGTTTCAAGTCTGACTAGCACATGCCTTAGATCTAAGCATGGATGTAGATATGAAAGATCTCAAACTGCAGTTAGTGTTAGTTGGGGGAAAGAATAAGATCAATCTGCATTTTTGCTTATTTCTCATGCACTTGCTTTCTTACACGCTGCCCCAGTGTTAAATGTTTACTAGTGCATACCAGAGATAATGTGTTTGGGGATCTATAGATTAGCATTGTGAGAGGTATATATTGGGGTAGAGATAGAAAGCCCAGTGTGTGAGGTATATAACAATTGTTTTTATCAGGCCCACCCAGTATTTGAACTCCTAACCGTGAAGTATACATGGCTTAAGCTTTTACTTGAGTTTATCCTCAACATGACATCAGAGATAGTTCAATTAGCGTTAATGAAGACTTTTCCATGTTCCGATGTCTATTCCTAGTAGATCACAGAAACCAGGAACCTGACACAATTTTGTTCCTTACAGGACTACTTTGAGAGTTCCAAACCTTTAGCAGCATTCAGGTCGTTTGACAACCCCAAACAGCGTGAGACTGAGCATGGACATACCCCTGTTCGCAGCAAAAGTATGTTATCAGCTTTCTTTGTCAAACAGAAGACAACAAAGCTGAAAGCTGGCTCTGTCGCATAAACCGTATCCAATGCAAGTCAAAGACGGCTCCCCTCTCTCCACGTGTCGGAAGGATGGCAGGAGTTTGGTCCTATGATTGGCTTGCTGACGATGACCTCTACTCTATCATTACTCAATTGTTCCTCTAATAATAGTGATATTCTGTACAGAACTTCTGATCCAAATAATGATGCCTTAATTCCATCTTGCAGAGTTAACATGTAATGAATGCAGTGTGATATAGCAGTATTCAGACAAAATGGATATATAAAATGCCGTGTTACCATCAAATGGTTGTGTTCTATGTAATTACCAAACACATGTTTAGCCAGTCTTGGTTCAAGAGAAGATGATTCTCTTAGTTTTGTAGCTGAAGGTGCCATGCAAATTGTTGTGCTGGACTGTATTGGCCTAATAGAAGGAACTATGCTAATTGTTGTGCCGGACTGCACTGGTGTAGCAAGGCATGGCAACGGGGCAAGTTTTCCCAACATAATCCCCACCTGTCTCGAACTCAGATTTTTTCCTCAACCTGACTGGGTATGAATATCCTTCTTTATGACTCTCGTTTTTGTCAGCTAAAAAATATTTTATTACACTAGTCATGGTGGTGAGAGACTAGGAGGTTGGGCTGAGGCTATGTGTTTCTTGGTTGAGGTGATACCTCTAACATTCTAGAAGAGAATCCTCATTCAGAGAATCAAAACTTCGTCGAGGGACTCAATGTGAGCAAATATGCCCCGAGAGAGGGTTTAGGCCCACGTTGGGTCTGTCTAGAAATTTGGTCACCACCCGATCTACTGGGCAGGTAGCCGAGTGCCCTCCCGAAGCTAGGGACACTTCAAGTGCGGCAGACTCGTCAATTGGTTCTTTTCTAAATGCTCCACCTTTATTCAGCTGGAAGTGGGGGCTGTTCACCGCATGCATCGATGAGTAGATTGTCAAGCTGTTTTGTATATTGGTGTTCATCATCCTCATTAAACTCATCTTTTGAGAAGTCGTGATCAACATCTTTAGACTTTGAGCTAGAGCTCTCAGAATTGGTGTCCGCTTTAATGAACCGTTGTCGAGATTCGTTGGTATCGTACTGAATTTCCCAATATTTAGAAACAATATGAGTTTGTCCATCTCCGAGAAAGCGAAGAAACATTGACGGAGTGAATTCAAGTCGGTACTATGCATAGCCACCATCAGGTCTATCTATAAAGGAAAGAAGAAATAAAGGTCATCCGGCAATATTTGTGACTTTCATGGGGTAAAATTGCTCCCTGAGGATATTCGCTACAGGGGCTTCCCTGGCAGCTTTTCAGTATATCCACTTCTTACATTCAATTACTTTATATAGTCCACAACATGGGATCTCATGTTTATATTATTTAACTCAACAACACTACTTATATATAATTAATCATTTCAACGTATAATTATATATAATTGATTATTTATATAGAATCATATGATTGATTAATTATTTCATATAATTACATACAATTAATCATATATAACTAATTAACTATATATTATTATATTCACTTACTTCCTTCTCTCTCATACTCTCTTGCACCTACTCTATTCTCTTTTCTATCCTCTACACCCACTCTCTCTCCCACCCCTTGTTGCAGCCGTTACTTGGCAGCCCCGGAGTGAGCACTCTTTCCCCCACTCCCTAGTTGTGGAAAGTTTGATAAACTCGCTCTTTAGAGGGGTATTGGCTAATGTGATCAAGGCAAGTTTGAGACCAAAGTTAAAGAAACCATTGAGTTGGACACGACAACTACGAGGGGTTGTGTTTGGTGATGGTCGTAGGGGCAGACTGCAGTATTGTGTGAGGTCTGGGATTTGATGGTTGCCCGAGTGTGCAGGCTTCTCTAGTGGCACGAACCTGGCCAGAATGACTAGCAATCTCTCGCCAAAGAAGGACACACCATTGATGCCTTTATAGCTTTTAGGGTTTCACTTTTCCAGTTGTAATGGATAAAAGCAATCCTCTTACCTTGTTTGGTTGTGGATCTGGGAATATCGATGCTTAAAATATGCTCAAAAGGTTTGTATATTGATTCATTTTTTGACGAGTTCAATGACCTAGGGATGTTATAGACGAAGATCGAGGCAGAAGAGGTCGATTTTCGACGACGAGTGTAAGAAGAACGAGGGGTTGTGGGTCGGAGGTGGGAGGCAATGATGGCGACTGGGAGTAGGGTTTAAAGAGATTCTCATTTTGTCTCTTCAGTTTTTTTAACTCAATGTAAGGATATGTTATTAGGTAGGCAGTGTGTTATTGTAACCTAAAAAATATTATTTTTAATTAAAATATTTTACCAATATTTTAAAATGATATAATATGTTAATTTTTAATATACGGGGGAGAGGTAGTGGTGGTTTTGTTATATGTTATGATCTTAAACAGGGTCTCCCAACCTAACCAACCCACTCTTTCTGATCGGATCGAATAATCGAGTTCAGAGTATTTTGTCATTGTTGGCAGGGGCGGATCCACGGGGGGTGGGGGCAAGGAGGGGCGACCGCCCCCCCTTGGCCGGAGAAATCGAAAATTATTAATGGAGAATTTTTGCCAGAAATTAGTTTTGCCCCCCCTTAAAACTAAATATATATATATATAAACCGTGTTGAGAGTTATCAGTGGAAGATGTGTGCTTCAGTGGTTAAAGAAACTGCTTTGGACATTTTTTTATTTTAAATAGTGTTGTGATGAATTTGGACTTCGGCTTTTAAAAAAATGCTATTGGGCCCTCTTAAATAAAAATAGAAGAGAAATTGCTGATCTCCATGCCATTCTCTTCCTCAACTCTTGTTACCTCATATTGGTCAGCAATAATTCCCTCTTCTCTCATATTAGTATTTATTATTGTCATTGTTAATTTATATTGTTCATAAATATATTTATATCGTTTTGTTTTACTTT
>JAYMTP010005910.1:0-12724 GCA_036897365.1 Geranium brycei | reverse complement strand
TATTTTATAATATATCAGGGCAGAGCATGGCGGAGTGGGGCGGGGATACCTCACCCCGTCCCCACCCCGTTCCTGTTCAGGTTCGGGGATCCCCGTCGGGGACGAGGTATATTGTCATCCCTACAAGCAAAGAATATTTTTGTCTTTGAATCGTTTGGGAAGGATTTTGTTTTGTTATAGAAAACAAAATCAAAATCAAAGAAAATGAAGAAATTGGGCAAAAATGGCATCACTTTGGAAGATTGATGAATGGTTAGGGGTATTTTAGACTTTTCACACTTTAATAAAATTATTATTTATTAAATAAAGTAATAAAAAAAATTAATTTGAACCGGTTAAACCGGTTTTAAATTGATCAGACCAGTCTGATTTCAAATCAGAACTATTGAAGGCATTTTAGATTTTTTAACAAACTAATTTAGTTAGTTTTAGCAAAAGTTGGGTTAAATATCGCTTATTTGATCTTGAGGTAGCCCAAACGAACATTTTGAAGCTGGGGTACTGATTTTGTAAAATGACATAATTGAATGTAGCCATCTGTCACTATCCAAATATTATTTTATAAGTAAATTAACTATCCTACTCATTTAATCTCAAAAAAAAATTATCCTAATCATTTGACATTTTAGTGTAAATATTTGGTTTTCACTTAAAACTTGAAATCGACTGGGAGATTTGTCGGATTAAATTGAAACCTAACTTAATTAAGTCCGAATTGGTCATTGATTATTGTGAACCGAGAGGACCGATTTGGTTATTGGTTTTACAATTAACTGGTTTTGTGCAGCCCTAACCATCACAACACCCAAATTAATAAAATACACATAAGTATTAGATAATGGATATATAACGTAGATGAGTATATGGATCAAACAATACATATTGCGTACCATATTTGGGTTCTATATTAATTCCTCGAGATCTAAGAAATAAACACTCTGGCTAGCTATAGGTTTCAATATTACACAACAATTAAATACAAGCCACCGTTATTATTAGATTGTGACGATCCACATGCATGTCTCCGAAGTGATGGTCAAGCATGATGAAAATTAGGGTGATTTTGGTGCAGGCTGATACCAACAAGATTAGTATAAGCAGCTACATTTGTCATTGCTAATGCTGGTCCATAATCTTCTTCCTCATTTTCAAATCGGCATTTTGCGCCCTATATATATATATGATATCATCATAAAAACCAAAAGAAAATAAAAATAAAGTTATACACCAAATAATTTATTTAAATTTACATATAGAAAGGACACATTATTTTAAAAGCAAGAATTGAAATTTGAGATTGTTGGTGAATAGTGTATATAATTTATGCACTTACAAACTCATGAAGGAGATGACCGTTTCTTTCTTCCAAGCTTCTTACCTAAAATCACATAAATAAAGTAGTCCCACAAAAACAAAACTCGCTATTAATTCACATAATAATAGTAGTAGTAGCAAAATAATAAATGGAATTAAAAAAAACTAAAGAAATACTTGATAACTATACTATATGCACCAACCTTTTTCTTGCATGTATCTGTCTTTGTTTTGATTAAACTGTACTGCAGGACATGAATTTACATTCAAAATTGCAACTTATTAATATTTTAATAGAATGATTATTACAACAAAAAAAAAACTATACATTAAATCAAGTTGTTAATCTAAAAAGGGTTGGATATTCTGATAGATGATATTATGCAAAAAAAAAAACAAATTATATTATGAACTCTGGCTTCAGGTCAGGAAGAGCACTCAGAGGTCACTAGAACAAGTAGCATGTTCGAGACTATTATAGTAAAAAGAAAAAAGAATTGTAACAAAGAAGCAGAAGTAATTTTGAAAAAAAACAATTATTAGGAAGAAATGTCACAATATATCTCACTCAGCATTTGATATTTTAAGGAAGTATTGATGGCATCTTTATGTGAGGATTTCCAAGCATATCCACAATCATGAAAACCTTGCAACCCTAATAATTCACATTGGGAAAAGAGAAAGGAACACATTTGTTTTCTAAAATCTTAATCAAACTAATAACTATGCAAAACCCTAATAATTTAATGCCTAAAAAATTAGGTAAAACCCTAACCTTTCGTTCCCGTACTTTTGCTAAGGCAGGCTCCACATCCATCTCAAGCTCTCTCAACTCCTCATAGGAGACATCATTCAAATCTAGACCCATCCTC
Source organism: Geranium brycei (assembly GCA_036897365.1). Taxonomy (NCBI): domain Eukaryota; kingdom Viridiplantae; phylum Streptophyta; class Magnoliopsida; order Geraniales; family Geraniaceae; genus Geranium; species Geranium brycei. The sequence goes on along the minus strand of JAYMTP010005910.1, from coordinate 10,538 downwards.
TGCCTGCAACCCGACCCTAACCCTAATTAGCTCCGTAACAAATATATATTTTTATCGAATTTGAATCTTAACAATCAAGGTTCTTGATGTGTGTCGAGATCATGTATCCAATCGAATTAATTAGTACACATTTTGATTGCATGTCATTTTACAAATGATCGAATATGTATGATTGTTTTATGGACCAAAATTATATATCTAAATAAATTACCTTATTTGTCTCCTCAAGTAATAGTTGATCTCCTTCAACCTCTCCAAATTTTGTAACATTTTCTGCACAAATTCAAATGTCTCAATTAATTAATTAATCACAAGGTGGTACACACCAATATTGATTAAAACTAAATTTGTTATCAGTCACATGAATAAATGTAATGATCCCAATTAATTACCTCATAGTGGGTGCTCCAAAGATCAATTCCCAGGACTTTCTGATACTCATCATAGACCGCCTTTGTCCTGCACAAATCAGATGCAAAATAAATCAGTACACAATCGGCAAATCAAGGTTTTTAACTAAATCAAATCCTCGTAACGAATACGTACGTGATGGAAGGGCTGAGAAATTCATGGCACTTGCCGGTCTTGGAGAACATGATGATGGAGACTTTGGCATCACAAAGAACGGTCAGTTCTTGAGCTTTCTTGAAGATACCGTTTCTCCTCTTGGAGTAGGTCACTTGCCTATTTGTTGGGTTCTCAATCATCTTGATCTCGATCTTGCCTCGACCCATAACTACAACTTTGAGCTAGATTCTACAAGATGATTGATCTCTAGGGTTTGGGGAGATTTTCAAGAAGAAAAGGGATGATTATTAGGGTAGCTAAGAGATAGGGATGGGTGAAGAAGAAGAAGAGGTGGGTGTGAAAGAGGATAGATCTAAGAAAATGAAGATATATATTGAATAGGAAGATGAGGAGGGTTTCTATATTGGGAAGTGAGATGGAAAGTTTGATTGTCTTGTACCTATATTTGTTTTCTAAAGTTAAATCAGTTGATGGATGAGATGGGACTTGATTGAGATATTGATAGTAAATGATCATGTTTATGATATAATTTTGGGGTTTTGGCTAATGAATTTGGTTGTTGGATCAGATGTTTGAGTGGAGCTGCCAATAATAATCATTTGATTTGTATAAGAAATTTTGAATTCAAATTCGTGTCCCTGCATGTGAAGGATTTTCCAAAATAAGTCTACAAACTAGATAAATTGGAGATGGCTATACACGTAAATTGCCCAACTAGTTATCTACTCACAAAAATCATATTACTACAAGGAACTTCAAATTTCATCATATATAAGATGGTAAAGTATTTTCAATATGATTAGTTGTCTAAGTGGATGGAAATCATCCAAAATTGTTTACATGTTTGTCACATGATCTCCATATTTTTGAAAAATTTTCAAATTGCCATTGGACTAAAAAATATAATAAAATATCAGTTTTTTCTTACGAAATGAAAAGGATGAACATATTATAGGATAGAACAGGAGTTGTTGTCAGTGACCTCCATACCATCGAACAAATCTACACGAGATGCGTCTCTGTCCAAATTATTATTCTATCTTCATCTCCTTCCAAATTAGCCCTCATCAAGGCCACCGTCTTGTTACCTTTCCATCCACACATCATCTTGTCCTGTTACCGTTGCTGGAAAGAACATGTTGAAGAAGTTCAGAGCAATAGGCCTCTCCATCTCAAATCGATCACATCGGCCAACAACACAGAGGTGGTTGATTTGAATCTAGTGAGGGCGCGTGATGGGAAGAAGTGTGCCCTAAATTTCAAGTCCTTGTTTAAAAAAAAACAACTATGAAAGATGATACCGTTTAGTTCAAATAGAGTGGTAAATATCATGAATTCCCCTTCCATGTTTATCTTGCTCAATATCATTAGTGTTGTTTAAGGTAATATTTTGTTGACCCTCCTTTTTTGTTTAATTCCATTTTTATTATTAATAATATATACGAGATTCTCGAATATGTCGACTCTTAATCTTTTATATAAAAAAAACATGTTTGATCCAAATAGATGGGATTGAAGTAGTATGTATGATGGAGAGCACCGATGGAGTAACACTTGGCAATGGGTATTGGGTTGACAGTCATATCTAAGTTGGTTTGAGTCGTTAACGGTTTGAAGAAGTGAATTCAAATATGACTGGTTCATATCGATTTTGTTTAGGCTGTCTGTAAAAACTATGGAGAACAGCGTACACATGTCAGAGAACATAAAGCCATGTTAGTCAATCTTCCTCGCTCGAATCATTGTCAGCAAACAACATTGGGGATGCCGACGATGAGGCCAAATTTGGTGGCAGTATAGCTGATCTTGACTGATGAATCAATTGTGCTTTCTCGCTATCATCGATCGTTACGTTGCTCATTCTCGTCAACTGACAAATACTCATTGTAGTTGCTCACGCCAATATTTTAATGGAAGAGCTGCAACATCAAATTTTGGAAGATGAGAAATTTGATGTTGTGGTTCACTATTTGGGTAGCCAAGTTTTCCTTGTCACTTTATCAAGCACTGATACTCTCTCATCAATGTCGATTGATGGTTGGTCTTGACTTAAACGTTGGTTCTTCGATGTTCAGATGCATTTTCAATTCGTCAAGTTAGGTGTGTTGATCAAATGGGTATCAATCTTGGGTTTCCCTTCTACACGTTGGTCACTGAACTCCATTAAGAACGTCGATTCTCTGGTCAGAGAGGTGGTGTATATTCATCCTCAATCTATCTCTAGAACTCACTTCGACAAGGTGTTTATGCTTATTAATTCGAGCAATCTTGATTTGATCAGTTTGAGGATAAATGTTAAAAATTTAGGTAGCTCGTTCACGGCTCTCCTTTTAGAATAAGAATCGTCATGTATGTCCATCTCATCCCCTCCGTCTCAATCAATTCCTGAATGCAAGCTTGTTGAGGAAGTTCTCGCGCGTCCTCTCTATTGGCGTCTTGTCTGATTCTTTGTCTAAAGTTGAGGAGAGCGAGATATGCTCATTTTCAATGGTCAACGACCTTGCTGGTTCAGAGCCCTCTCCACCAATGTAGCATTGGTTCAGACCTTGCTGGTTCAGACCTTTTGTCCTCTTTTTTCCATAATATTGCCAAACAATGCATCATCCTAGTATCAATTCTTAGGAAAGAATTTGTTGCTCCCTTTTAGGAATCTATTTCTCTTGTTTATATTAATAGGAATTTGGTGACATAAAATACAACATATGACCATTGATCTGAAACACATACAACATGTACGTGTGTGTGTGTATGCTTGATAATTAAGAGAGGTAGAGATACATGTATATATATAGGTAGGTAGAACTGAAAGTGGTGATGATCAATGGAAACAAGAGGGAGGAGTCTGTGTGCGGAGGACATTTGAACACAAGGCTCTCACATCCGATCCTTGGGCGGCTACGATGTTGATGTTCTCCACCACTATGTCCCGGCACGGCACGCTGTTGCTGCAGTTGATGCTCACCCCCACGCCGGAGCTGGTCGTCCCTCATATGTTGTTGAACCTGACGTCGCTTATCTCGACCCTGGAGGACACCGGCTGGTCGATGTTGATGGGGTTGCGGACATTGTCCATGAACACATCCTCGTACACCAAGTGTGAGGCCTTGCTGGCCAATGGCGAGGCCCACGTCCTCCTCGTTCGGGTACTTGCCCACGCTAATCCCGTGTCCCGGCCCGCATATCACCTTGCTTATCTCTATGTCCCGGCGGCCCGGGCCTAAAGATATGCAGTCGTCCCCTGTCCCGATCGGCTGTCCTGATCTTGCTCAGCGTCACGTTCTCGCCCCAAACACCAGCATGTGCGAGTTCTTGCTGTTTACTGATCTCATGTGGTGGATACGCGCGTTCGTCACAAAATTCAGCCTGATGGACTTTACATAATAACAAGAATAGGAATGATCAGTGTTATAAAAAATGCTAAGTCCGAGGAAACCTTTTAGAAATTAATCCAAAAATAAAGTCTAGAATTTTTACCTTGGAAAGTCACTGGTCCCATCATGTAATTCCCTGGCGGGACCCACACCCGAGCGCTGCCTTCCCAGGCACACGCTTGCAAAAATGCCTGAACATATAGGGTTTATGGATAGATTAGGAACATGATATAATTTTTTTTTCTAAAAACAGTTGAATGTCCAAAATATTTCATCAAATAATGACGGACAATTTAACAAGTTACCTTGCTGTTATCGGTCTGGCCGTAATCGTTGACATTGTAGATCTTGTATTGACGCCCACCACGGCCATGAGCGACAAAAACCAAGGTCAATGCCGCCAAGACAAGTATCTCAAAACAATAACTCAAACCCATCTCCACTTTCAACCTTCTGTTTCTCTTCGCCTCAACTTTAGCCCTTTTGTTGTTATTGGTTGTTGTGAAAATGGCTTCTCACACTCTGTGTGCTTGCTTTATAAATCATAATGGCCATCAAATGTTACCAAACCAGTTTTTGGTAATGTTTCTTAACTGAATATCACACTCTTTTGCGCCATCATCACAATATTGATTAATTTATTTCCATTTAAGTAATTTACTTCCATTACAGACGTTCTGTCTGACTACAAATTGAAAAATGGAACAAAATAAATTAATATACATCGATATTCAATGCAATTTTATTTCATTACTGATTTATCGAAACTGATGAATAGGCTAAATAGCAATGCATTCACCCACATTTATTTAGCATTTATCCAAATACATTGGAAAAAATATGTTCCAATATGCATAAATTGTACAGAAAAGGACAGATATTTCTCTCATATTTGATTTCTAAGTTGATGATTGGTTGGGTCGCAATGCATTCATAAATGAAAATATGCGGGACTGATCCTTGAGGATGCCATCTGAGCCACAAATGCCGCTACTAACATCAACTCCATCAGGTTTCAGAGTAGAGACGGCTTCACAAACATTCTCGGGGTGGATCCCTCCAGCCAAGAGCCACCCGTGTTTGCTTTTGATCGGTGGCAACTTGAACTGGTCCCAATTGAATCCTTTGCCACTGTAAACGTGTACATGCAAAATAAATATAAAAGTTTAAACAACAGCAAGTATGTAGCAACACAACCATAAGGCCTGATCAGAGAGCATCCTCATCTATCCAGAACCACAAAGCTCACTACTAATGAGAAAAACAAATGAAAGAAACTAAAAAGAAAGGTACTATTTTATACCGATGTTTATTCTCATCTTTTAATTCAAAGGAAACGATATCAGATCTTTGAATTCCATAAAAAACATATGGATACTAACATAAATAAAATATTTGTTTTGATCAATCATCACCCTCTGCACTATTTGAACAATAACCAAGAATGATTGTAAGATATGATTAATTAAGTTCTGAGTAAGAATTGGGATATTATTATTGATGCATGGAAATGTAGTCTTTACCTTCCACCCTTAGCACTATCCACGAGAATCCAATCAACTAAAGAACATTCTTCTTCAGAAATTTGATTCAAAAGTTGCCCATTTTCCTGAGCATGAAGCACATATATAACTCGTTTTTCTTTCACCAACGTGGGAAATGCTGCTCGAGAACCATTTCCGTGGAGCTTCATGAAGTAAAAAAATATGAGCTTGATCTGCAGTTTAACACACAAAACCACTAAGGAAGATGGTTAAGGTTAGAGAAACTGTACTTGCACAAACTCTAGGTTTGATACTTCTGAAGCTCTTAATATCGTAGTGATATCATCCTCGACAAACACTCCAACAGGCTCTGCTCCATATTCTCTTGCAACTTTTGAAATCTCCTTTGCAACTTGAAGTGAAACAGATCGCTTCGAGTTGGGCCAAATAATCATTCCAATTAATTTAGCACCAGCTTCTGCGGCCATGGCAGCATCTCTAGCTGATGTAATTCCACACATCTTAACTATAGGCAGCTGTTGTTCTTTTTCCTTGTGAGTAGAGATGTTATCTGAATGAGCAAGAGCGCATGAAACTGCATTCTTCGGATTTGAGCGGCTTCTTATTCTTAACTTCAAATCTAGCCCTGAAAATAAGTAAACTTTCATGAATGTTACTCACAAGAAAAGTTTCACTGTGCAAACTAGCACATGGAACAAGCAGGAAAGATTACTACAAAAATCATTTTCTTTGAATTCAGAGAGTGGTGTAAAAGAGTGTTTAACCAATTATACCCCTCCCTGTTCCTGTCCCTGCTGCTGTGTTCACCATCCAGTCCACCAACTATATTGAAATACTTTTTTTTTTTTAATTTCACACATGTATGCTGTATTCACTCCCTTTAGAAATATCATGATGGCCAAATCACTCATCCTACTTAAAACACCTGAAATGAAAAAACTGATGCAAATGCTTGATATACAACATTATTTCCGACAAAATCATCCAATTAAGCGACAGCAAGTATGCTAGTGTAAGTTGACAAAACAATTACCAGGGGTAATTTGTGTGGGCATGTTTAACAAGTTAAGCTGCAAAGGACATCCTGTTCCTGTGCCTGTGATAAACAAAATGCAGTAGCAATAGTATAAGGAACATTTAATTTAAGCAAAGCCCTAAATCTAAAAGGTGTGAAGAAATTACCCCTAAAATTGGGAGTTGCATTAGCTAATAATCGGCGGGCATGGGGGACGGGATGCGGATTCATCGTGCGGCACTTTCAACTTCTGAAGCTCTCCGGCTCGGATTAGACAAGAGAGAAAGCGCGGAGCTCTTGGGTCTCCAAGCGGAAGGAGTGGGGTTGCCACCCACAGAATTTGTTTCACTAATCCCCAACCAACCAACACAATCACACTCACAATCACAATATCAATTTATTTGGCTTTTAGATTCTACATTTGAGTTGGGTGTAGTTTTAAATTATTTCTAGAATGGTTGGGTTGGGTTGGGTGCATTAAATTATATGTATATGTATATAACTTGAAATGTAATCCAATGGGATACCATGCATTTATCATTGTAAATCTCAATTCATGGAAATAAGTAAATGACTAGGGAACACCAAAAATGTTGTTTAAATTCGTCAAATTTTCAAGTGACAAACACTGCCACCAAACCTCCCAGATTATCCATGAAACACAAATCACCAAGAAAACATTACATGAGTTAAAGCAGAAGCTATTACCTGAAAATTGAACACAAACCAACACTGACTCTTGGAGAAGAAACAAAACCCAAAAGCCTTCTTCAGAATGGGGACGGTGTGAGGTCGGCGCGAGGGGCTGAGGAGGCGGTTCGTGGAGGACTTCGGATCCGCTAGCGCCGAGGAGAGGGAGGCGATAAACAGCTATGGATTTTTTTTAGCAATTTGTTGATTTTCCAATTTGATATTTAATGATCCATTTCAAATTTCTGACTGTGAGTGATAAAACTCATTACCACTGTTTGATATTTAAAGCCCATTTCAAATGTTTAATTTTTTCTTTTACTGTGATAAAACCCAATTCAAATTTGATCCATGTCTAATGACATATAGAGGAGGATAGAGGAAAAATGAAAAAAAGAAGAAGTTAATGCCATAGGTTTGAAATTTTGAATGATACTTAAGGTTATTTTGGTATTTTTCTAACTTCAACCTAAAAATAGCAAACAATAATCTAAATTAATTATGTGAGAAATGTGTCAAGTTAACTATAGTTATGTGAAATTATCCTAAATTTAATTCGGTGTAATTCACATGGGTTGATTGAAAAATTCGAATATGAAATGTTAGCACGTTAGAGAGATTTGTGGAACGTTTGATTGGGTGTATACACATAATTTCATATGTATGTGTAAGAGATTTGTGCAAACCCGCATCTCAATCCATCATCAAAATTCTTACACATACACATGAAATTTGTGGAATCATCATAATTAGTCTTGTCCATAATACTTAAATTAAGAAAATACAATTTATTTTTTATTACTCTAGTTTGAGGCGGGGTGGATTTTATTACTGAACTTAACTATAATTGCATTTTTAAAAACTTAAACTCAAAATAGTTAATTAAACTAGTCGGGGCTTCGAGGATCTCAATGTTGGACAAAAGTTGAAAAATGGTCAAGTTAACATGTGTGTTAACTTGTGATTGTGTCAACTTGAGCTGTGATTTCAAAACGCTTCTACTCGACCTTGAATGATGTAAAATACGTTTACATATTCTAGTAAATGAGATCTTCCCAACAGTATATCACAAGTTTTAAACGGACAAGAGATGAATGAAAAATTGAACCTCAAAGTTGGTCACTTGAAATTGTGTTGTTGAAAAAGTCACGTTGTGCAGAAAATTTGGGGACGAAAGCCCGCCACTTTTTTGCTCAGACCCAGAATAATTCTCAAAAAATGATTTTCCAAATTAATAAATATATTTTTTCCAATTTGTGAAATCCGAAATAATATTTTACGATTTGTAAAAATGGAAATAAAGTGATCACTGCCATTAATGGAATTTCCCTTAATTGAAGTCCAATTTCCTAATGAAGAAAATTGGTGAGATTTTCTCTCTTTTCTTCGGCTAACCCTTTCTTCTATAAATATCAAGCCTACTTCAAGAGCAAATTGCGTCAATAACCCTAGCCGTCAAACATCTGTCAAATTCATTCCTCTTCGATCACTCTCTGCATCACGGTTCGAATTTGAGTTAATTCGTCATTGTATTCCGGGTGGGAGCTGTTCATACCGAGCAATAATCATCTTAAAGAAGGCGGACTACCATGCCTCGACGAAAATCAATTATGTCTCGTTCATCTGGTCCAATACCAATTCCAAGTTTTATAATATTATATTACAATTGTTCGTATTGTATGATTATTATCAATGAAATTGTATTATTTTTGAATCTGTTTGTATCGTGCAATTTATTTGTTTCTGTCATACATGCAAGTGATTTGAGTTTATTTACTAACTCCACTTCTAACAAAAACTTATGTTCGGCCATAAAAATAATAGAGAGTTGTATATAAAATATGTAATAGAGTTAAGTGAGAAATAAATAAGTTTTAACATAAATATAATAGCAAGTTACAATTATTTTTTTAAATATAAGTTACAATTTATTAATTCATACAACTTTAACTAAATATATATATATATATGATTTTCAACTATACATATGTTTCATAACATAACTATATAATATTACTAAAAAATTGTTGTATAATTTTTGGTTTAAAATGGTTAATTTGTCAAAATCTATTAGTCTTTCTAGGGTCAAAATGGTTTTGGTAATCAAGGACAGAAAAATTCTAAAACTCATTGTACTAGCTAGTCTAGACTGGACCAACTCGCTCGGGTTCAATCCCCTAGAGCCCATTGTCTTCGAGTTAGGAATGAGTCTTCATCACTCATCAACTCTCGTCAAGCTGTGTCCAATATTTTGGGTCAGGGACCCAACCTGCCCGTGCTCTCCTCCAGATATGCCTATGATGAGGTATGACACAGACTTGACAAAAGTGAAGACTTAAGAGATCATTAATGTAGAAGAATCGAGAGTTGGGGCACCGCTTAGTCATGGCAGAGTGTGACAATCCAGCTTGATTGTGTCAGGATTAAATAAAAGAGAGAAGGACGTGGCAACGTCATTCTAAAAAAGAGGAGTATTGCCGAGTCAGCCTCGAATGACTAGCTCATAGCCATGTGGAGAGCGCTTATTGGATCGAAGGCATTCATTGGTCATGAAGTGTCACCATAAGATAGGTCAATAGTATAGAAAAAAACCGTTGAGTATGTATTTGATGTTTATTAAATATTGTGGTAAAATCATAATTGCAGAGTGTAATCGTTGATTTCTCTCAATTAAGTTAAGTTATTGTGACAATGTGATATTAGAGTGTTCGATCTCGTGCCTATAGAGATCAAAGAGCTAAACGTTTAGAAACAGATATACATTGAAGCAGAGATTGAGAACAAGCTTGTCAATGCATTCATGAATGGTGTAAACAATTTTTTCATTCAAGGATGGTGGTTTGGAGGCCCCGCCACAGAACCATTGATGAGGAAAATATTCACGTGATCGGGTGGTGGGTGGGTCGGGTAGGTGACCCACATAACCCGATTTCAATAGACCTCTGATGAAGCCCAACAAAAAAAACAAATTTTAATTATTTTCTTTTCCTTTTAATATTCAATCATCAACAAACGAAACGTTTGAATCTCGTGCCTATAGAGATCGAAGAGCTAAACGTTCAGAAACAGATATACATTGAAGCAGAGATGGAGAACAATCTTTTCGGTGCATTCATGAATGGTGTAAACAATTTGTTCATGTTGGAAAATGGGGGATCTCATTCATAGCAACGGAAGCAATATACCAAAAATTCAACCCCGATTCCTAGCAAGAATCTACTGCATGTTTAAGCTTAATTGATGAAAGGGTTTAGATTTTCAATTTTCCTCTTGTAAATCCGGCTTTACACAACCTTTGAGAGTGAACAGGACCTTCACGAATCAGTCGAAAACATCTCCTTCGGGATGCGCTCTATACCGGTATCCACACGAACAAGTCTTGATCGAAGCTTGACGAAAAACAATTTACTAGAATTGTTCTTCTCAAAT
>JAYMTP010005909.1:0-12727 GCA_036897365.1 Geranium brycei | reverse complement strand
AAAAACAGAAGAAAAAAAAAATCTAACTGATACAATAATTAGTAAAAGTAATTATAATTTTGAACACATAAATAAGTGAGGATTAAAGATGCTCCATATAAGTGAGTTCAAAAGCCCATAACTATTAGAAAAAGTAGGCATAAACATCATTAAAAAAACACACAACTAATAAAAAAGTTATTGTTCCAAGGTTTGAACCCATGACCTTGTGGATAAAATATTACACACTTATCACTGAGTTACACAACTTTTATTTTTATATTGCACAACTTTTGTATATATACCAGAATTCAAGGGGGGCATATCCATTTTTCAGGAAAATTTTCATTTGATTTTTTTTCGAATTCCCGGACCAAGGGGGGCGGGTGCCCCCCTGGATCCGCCACTGCCCACAAGTAATGTTCAAATGGACTAGTTTTGATATTATGTAAAATTTATACTATTAGACTAAAATGGTAATCTTATTAACATCGCTCTCCTACAAAAGTATAAAGGTTGTGAATTGTGACAATATTCCAAGTTTTCAACCTTAGAAATAGCGTAGGATATTTACGTAACCGATGAGTGAATATATTGAGTTGGACTTTATAACTAAAATGTTAACTTTATCAACTAAGTGATGTCCCCTTTATATTTATCCATTCCTTTTCAAATTTTTCGATGCGAGTTTATATTCTCAATATTTCCACTCACGTGTACAAAAATGTCATCCTACACGAAGGTCATAATATGACCAAACTTTTATATATACACTCAAGACCACAAGGGTGGAGGAGTTGTGAGGCCCATAAGCATATAACCCCAAATCGACTACTTTTTACTAAAAACATTTATCTGATATAATGTCGGGTTCCACAACTAAAAACTCAATGTTATTAATTTGGTATATATTTAACACTATTTCATATTCTTTCTATCCGAGTTTATACACGCATCAAACATGTATACTTGCAAAGTTAGAATGAATTAAACTGACCTGGAAATCAACATCATAGGTAAATATAATCTCCTTCTTGTCTTCAACTTCTTGAGGAGATTCAGAGTTTGTAACTGTGCGTCTAGCATGAGGATCACAGGTCGTTAGACGAACCTTCTCACTCCAATCGCCCTCGTATTCATGTCGAACGCTGGAGCATCAAAGAATTTATCACCCTTTTAAGTCATATAAAACAAAGGTCTAAATTGATAATAGTAAATGACTTTTTAAAACTATGACCTGAATGGTTTAACCTCAAATCCTACAATTCTTGCTGAACCTGTCAGCTCATCTTTGTGATATTTGACAGTAAATGCCAAGTGATTGTGGATAAAATGTTTCTCCTCCTTGCTCTGCAATCAAATCATAACCATATATAGCTTTCTGTAACCCATAATAGAAGTTTTAATACTTGAAATGGTGATTTGAGTGGCACTTACTCCAGCATATTGTCCTTTAAGGCCCACATGAAATCCATGCTGATACACTATGGCATGTTCTTGATCGGGCCGTCTTATGGGAACAACAAGAGGAAGATTATCCAAAATCCTGTGCGTAAAAAAAACATGTTAAACCAATTTTGAATAAAGTAAACTACTTTGATGAGTAAATGATAAATATTCCAAGTTCCATAAACCATTGTCTCACATGTTGACCCGATATTCGTCATCAATTTTTTCCTTGAATTCCTTTGCACTATTGGCATTGAGAGTTATACGACACACAACAGTGCACATCTGTGGCTCCCTCATTTTAAACTGAAGCAAATAGCTTATGTTAGCAACTAGACAACCAAACCAAACACAAAACATAGAAAATGGATTGGTGGGTGATATGGTTTGGGAGCAAGAATGAGATAAACGTAAGGTAGATTATGAATTTGTTGGATAAGCCTTAAATTGAATTAAGACTCATTAAGATTAGTGAGAAAGATGGTCAGCGAGTTGAGGAGCATCCGATTTGGGGTTTTTAAGGGCAATGTGGCCTCCAACTCAACGGCAGTGGCGGAACCACAAGGGGGCAGCTGCCCCTCCTTAGGTTCCAGTTATATAGTAAATAAGCAAGGACCGATCTTCTAACTCAACGTGGCGCAGTGGTTTTGCCCCTGCTTGTCTTGTGCTTTCTCTGTGATAACACCAATTCAAACCCCACTTCTCACCCTTGTCTTTTGATACTTTTTGTTATTTCTGTAAATAAACTGATTCAATTCATAGTTTTACCAAGTAAGTAATGTATATAAAACTAGTATAATTATTAACACATTATTCAATTAGCATACATAATATTTTAACCGATTTATACTTATAAAGTATTTTTTATATTTAAATACATTATTTTTTTTGGTTTTAAATCTATATGATCTATCATTGAGCTCGTCTTGTTTCTCTAAGAAAATCATTTATTATTGTATATTATTATATCTTACTTTTTTCTTCTCTAAATTAGTGGTATAAATAAGGTGAAACGAAATTAAATTTGTCACAATTCGACTCAGCTGAAAATTGCTCGGTTCGAACTCGAAATATCTTATATAATTAAATTTAATACCAACTAAAAAAAAAACAATCAAACTCGAATTTCGGTCGATTTGGTCAACTCTTATTTTTACTATAAATGTTAAATAAAATTTAAAATTATATATAAATGTAGTAAATAAAAAGTATATTTGATATATTCAAATTCTAAACAATTAGATCATGAATCTATTAAGTATCGAAAGATTAGACTAAAGTTCAACTCGTTTATTAAACGAGCTAAATTTTGAGTTCGAATTTGGCTGAAACTAAATAATAACGTACTTAATCAGATCATATAATAATACTAAATAAAGTTTGAGCAACTTGTTAAAAGTTCAACCCACGAAAATGTTGAGTTTTGAAAGGTTAAGCTATAATTAAACTCGTCTATTAAACGAGCAACCTACTTGTGCCCGAATTTGGTTTGAGCTCAATTAAAGCAAACTCAAACCAAATGTTCTACGATAAAACATGAATAACTCGTTAAAAGTTTAATTTATATGATAAAAATTTTTGCCCCCCCTCTAAAAATTTTCTGGTTCCGCCCCTGCAGTCAACGGTATGTTATGTTTGTTGAACGACTCGTCGCGACTATATCTTCCACAGAGCCAACACATCAGGATTCTATGTTTTGTCACGACAAGCCATTTGACAAAGTTGGAACTTACGATCAAGGAGTTTCTTGTTTCTTGTCATATTAGGTTCATTTTCGAATTAGAGAAGTGTAGTATCATTAATAAGGAAATCTGTAAAAATTAATGATTTAAAATGTTTTTTTTTCACATCCAAACCGTCATTCTTAATATATATTTTTCATGTCCCTAACTTTCAACTATTTTGCATACTTGCGCCCCAAGACCTCCAGAATGGGCACTTCGCCTTTAGATCTCGACTCACTAGCAAAACCACCTTACTAGTTAATCTCAACACATCCTAATTCGATTCAAGACATATCTAACAAAAAAATTATATGAGAGAAATGTCTAACTTACTACAAAAGGAGAGTTTTCAATACGATCGCCACGAAGAACTTCACCGAGATTTTCTGCACTGTCGACAATTTGACCTGGACGACAATAGGAGATGGAATAGTAGGAGTAAGGAAGCTGCGTTTTTGTAGAGCTGAGCTTGTTCACTTTCACCATCAATTCATCCCCCTGTTTTTCACAATAGAAGAAATGAGTCATCTTTCTCACTGATGCAAAGCTACATTTTCTCAAATCCATGCCCATAAAATAAAACAAAAAAGATATGCAATGATTCCCTTTATCCGTTCTCGTGATTGACTGTGAAAAGTAGTGTTCTAAGAATTTCTGACTAATTTGATTTCGACTACTGCTCAATTAATTTCCAGAGATCATATGATTGATATTACACATATAATTAGCATTTGACAAGTCAAGCATGCACTCGTTTTAAGAAACTAGGACACTTGTTTTGGGACTAAATAATCATGATCACAACCAGAAACATTTAATTTCTTCGAAAATTATGAAAAAACCGATCCTATAGCAGAAACAAGAGATTATTCAACAACGGTTTCAATTTCTCACTGATTCAAACAACACGATCAAAACTTTTCTGGTTGAAATCTAAATCTTAACAAACATAGAGCAGCCCTAATACATGACATTCATCGCAATTCCAAAGAAGCGCGCACATTATCTTATCCAATCGCAGTCCAAATCAGCAGAAAATTCAAAATCAGAACCAGAACACCAGGAAATGAAACCGAATGTATGAGAACTAGTGATCAGAGGCTACACTAGTGAATCAAAACTACGAGAACTTCTGAACCTATATACAGAAACAAGAGATTATTCAACAACGATTCGAATTCCTCACTGATTCAAACAACGATCAAAACATTTCCGGTTGAAATCTATATCTTAACAAACACAGAACAGCACCAGTTCGTGACATTCATAGCAATCAGTCGAAATCAGTAGAAAACTCAAAATCGAAAACCAGAAAACGAAACCAAATATACCGATCTGCGATCGATTCGTACACTTACTTTACTGAAATCCTCGGGAGCGACGCCGGGGAGGTAGAAGGAGACCGCGGGGATGAAGAAGGGGAGACAGATGGAGATCCAAAGGAGAAACGCGAGAGCCCCTCTCGCCATCGCTTCCGTCGATCCGACCTCGCTCAATTCCCCTATCTTGCCTATCACAGTTCAGATCTCGCAACACGCCTCAATCTCTCTCTCTCTCTCTCTGGTTCTTCGTCTTCGTTGAGCAGTACAGAGGAGCGAGTGTTGTGTTGTTGCTCTGTGTGATCTGGTTTTCGTTTGTTTGTGTTTGTTTGTTCAACGAGAGGCACGTCAATAACGGACTGTGGAAGCGTCACAGCCAAAACTAACTTTTCTATTAAAACCCATTTTTTCTGGAGATTTTACATTTGCCTCGTTCCCGCCGTTGGATTTTTCGTCTATTACGTTTTCCCTCCCGGGGGCATAATGGTCATTGCGTCCCCTCCATAATTTCCGGACGTTGGATTTGAAAACAATTGTTTCTACTTTCAATTTGGATAATAATTTAGTAATAACAAATGTAAATGAAATATATTTTTGGTATAAAGGTCAGATACCTGATGTTAAATGAATCGAGCTTTTAAAGATACGTTCAAGTTTAATTCGTTAAATTTTCAATTTGATCTTGTTATAGTCGAGTTTGAGTCGAATTCAAGTTTAAGGTTGTGCTTGTTTAATAAACTAGCCGAGTTTAAGCCTGACATTTTCAGGTTTGATAGGCTCACGAATAGACTAGTTCAATATTAATATATTTGTTAACCCTTCAAGAAATGCCTCGAACTTAGAGTCTGGAGACTGAAGCACTTACCTGCTAACGATTACGGTATTCTCTCTGAAACTTATAATAAAAATTTGTATTGAAAATTATACAAGTCAGACTGAGTCGAACTTGTATATTTTCTTTCGAGACAAATTTGAAACATAAGTACATTTGAACCCGAATCGAACACTTCTTTCACGAGCCGAATTAAAACTTGATTCGACTTGATTATACTCCTAAGCATGACCGCCCCAATCCAACCAACCCGAGAATTTTAAATTTGATCCGATCACAAAACTAGATCGAATCGAGGCATCAATGATTAAATCAAAAGTAACTGGTGAAATACAGAAATTTCATCAAAGAAAATGATGAATTGTGAAAGAATATACAAAAGATAATAGTCATGACCTAAAACAGTATATCCACAATCATAATTTACATATAATCCAATTGCCACTAGTGAAGAAGACAAATTCTGTAACCAAAACATGAATATCCACAAGATTCTATGGCCCAAACTGATCATAAGTTAATATTTTCTGCAACAAATAACAATCCCAAGCTGGAGTGTGTAATAATATACAGTTTTGATAGTCAGCAATTTTTATAAGCCATTTGTAATGAACACATAAACACATCAATCCGCATCCGCGGTGAAGTCAGGCTCCGGCGGCTTCTGCAGTTTCACCAGATCCCGAGCGCTCTTGGCGATCCGATTCCTGTGAACGCCCCGGAGAGCCTTCCCCGCGAACCTAGAAGCCAGCAAGGTGGCGCCGATGCTGTAGGATCCTCCGGTGCTGCTCCGGGCCCCGTCTTGACCTTCCGACTCGGCCTCCTCTTCCTTGCGCCGGAGCTCCATTATCTTCCTCTTGGAGTAGCGGCGCCACGCTGCCTGGATGAAGCAGGCGGCCCAGGTCCTCCACTGCTGAGGGTAGAAGCGGAATGTGTGTTGGACCTGTCGGCTGTGGAGACGCCTGAACTGGCTTGCCACAAATTTCAATTCCTCGGCAATTAGAGCAAAGGCCTCAACCTCCGTCTTGGCCATGACAGTCCGGGTGGAGGACGGGAGATTGGCGCCGGATTTGGGGTCCAGGGCCCACGTCAGGAGCTCCTCGCCGCAGAAATCGCCTTCCTTCAACACGCTCTGGTTGAAAAACCCGCTCCTCCCGCCGTCCGTGGTCACGCTCTCGAGGCGGCCGCGTATGATGAAAAGCATTTCATCAACAGGGTCGCCTTCCCGAACTATGTAAGTTTCCTCGGTGAACAAACTCGGTTTCAGACGCTCGCATATGGCGTCGAGCAGCCTTTCGTCCATGTTCTCGAACAGAGGAACCTACAAATATAGGAAATAGATATAGATCCCTGTGCACGTGAGCGGAACGGAAAAATGAATTTAAAGACTTACCCTTTTGACTAAGGCGATACATAGGTGTCGCTTGATATCCCTCCTAAGATCCTTGGGCAGATTCTGAACCAGACTCTCTTCATCGACTCCGCGTGTTTCCAGCCACTTGTACTGGTCATATTTTCTAACCCGTTCCCTGAGTTCTTGGGGGAGCAAGCGGTGATGCATCCACTGTTCTGAGTCCCGCCTTTTGACTCTCATTTCTTCAAGTCTTATAGTTAAAGATTGAAGATATGTCTGTCCCAAACACATAACCATCATTTAAGTAAATGCAGTTTTCCATTAGAAGAGATGATTAGAAGAGATGATTATTACATAGTACAAAATAGCATTAAGAAAGCTATGGTTTGGAAATAAGAGTTCAATTAATTTGCCTATTCCTGACTGTGTTCAAAGGAGAAAAATATAGAGAGAAGGGGAGCGATGTTCTAAAAATCGGGCTAGGCGGGGATTTTTAAAACACCGATCCAATTTCATATAATAATAATCAGGCAGTTTAAGTCAGCTAGGCGAATTTAGGAAAAAATAATAAAATAATTTATACTAATATTTATTTTTAAAGGTATTAATGTAACAAGTATTAAAATATAGATTTTTGTAACTTAAACAATGATTTTTATTGTTTCTATATAGTATAATTCATAATTTGATTGTGCATATATAATATTTTCTTAATAAAAATTTAAAGAAAGTGAGAAATACAAATCCAATTAATTCTCGATCAATCCCCATTAATCCTTGGCGTCTCTATCCGCCCGACTAGCACCTAGCGTTTTTTAGAACACTAAAGGGTAGTTAGGCTAATGCTTTGAACAGTCTAAAGCCAATAGAGTTATATCTTCATAACAGAGTTCAACCAATAGGATTCATTATAAGAGTAAGAATTATGACATCGGTATAGTTCAAAGTACCTGCATGTTGCCAATCAGAAGCGCAAAGAGGATGAGCCCAAATATCGCCAGTGCTATGGAGAAAATAACCTCCGGAGGATAGGTGCTTGTCTGAAGACCTTGGCCAAGTGTACTGCCGATCCAAGTAAACATAATTAAGTCCCAATACCTTCAATATCATGGCTTCATAAACAAATGAAATAGTAGATGAGGGAAAATTTTTTACTATTCTAAACTAAATTGATTGATATCAAATTATCTGGTACACATATATAGGCTAGGAACCTCATAAATAATGTTTATGACTAACAATTCTATAGCAAAAAGGATATTCAAAATGCATGCAAAAGGTTATAATCGAGCATCCAAACATATGGTGGCCAAGATTTATGAGAAGTATATACCTGACAATATTTTTAATTATTCACCTGATTCAAACAAATGGAAGAAGGAATATTTATAACTACTGTTTGTGCAAGCCCTTAAATGGACGATGGTACCCGAAGTACAGCACTAGGAGGTAGTACCGTAGTACTGATAAACTAATGGTCAATAACGATCATAAAGTTCAAGAATGATCATAGATTAGTACGAGGAAGGTCCTAAGGATAAATTAGGGACTTGAGGAGTTTTGTGGTAATTATTATTGTTTTTCACTCAAAAGTCAAAACTAACCAGATAGTTGGTGATCTACAGAAAAAATAAGGGCGGAATAGTGCGGGGTAATAAACAAAAAGAGGAGTGGGAAAATGGACCCAAGACACTTGTGAATGTGAAACTTGTGCCCATATGTATCATTACTTTGAATGTGTGTGCATACACATACACCATATCTAACAATTTGTATCCATGTCTCAACAAAAATTGATATGTCCCTCTTTCGAACTTCATCTTAACTAGAATATATATAAATTAATTGGAAACGGAAACTAAAGTACCTTAAATTCTGTAGGCCCCACCATAAGCAATAACAATATTTAGAGAGGAACTTATTGGATGCCACAATGCCAGATGATAACGCTTGTTTGTATATTCCAAAATCAAAGGGAGAATCGTCCTCTGTGGAACAGTTACCGCTCAAAGTAGATTTGCTGATATCTTTCCAACCATCATCATCTGGCATGTATGCCTTGCCGCAATACAGGAAATTATAATTGCATGTTGGATGAACACTGCTACAAGCTTTCTGCCAGCAAGTATCGTTCCGTTCTACGGCAAACAAATACCAGAAAGCCCCAACTATCTGTAAAGGTTACCAGAAGAACACATCATTTTCTACAAGATAATTATTTGAATCCACAATCATGTGTTTCAGACCAAAGGCCAACTTAAAGAACTACTTTTTACATGAATATCAAGAATTAGTTGAGTACGCAATCATGTGTTTAAGATACTTATGTATACAAAAACGTCACTTCCATGATACCACACTGGTACATGAAAGATAGCTAGTCAAGAGTTCATTGTAGTACCCTTGCAATAAATGAAATGGGTTAATTTACAAATATTGTTTGGAGCAGAACACATGAAATACTCACATACAATAAGCTAACTTGACAAGGAAAAATCAGATTATATAGCAAATTACCGGTTTAAGGTTTAGTTAAGACAAAAAAAACACTCAAACAGGTGAAACGGGCACTTACATGACTAGCAAGCATGTATAGCAGCAAATAATAAGCAGCACCTGCCCAAGCAGTCTCAGCAAATACACCAGCTGTTCTTTTTAGTTCTGAAGTTAAGGGCCACATTCGAAAAAATCTAGGGATATACTGAAGCAAGATAATGAAGAGCAACGCCTGTTTTGTAGCCAGTACATCTGAACCATTTGACCTCTTAAGAAATCTCCAAACCATAATCTGCATACAAAATGAATAAAAAAACTGTCACAAATCACCTCTTTCCAGCAAGGTTGTTACAAATGATAATGCCAACAAAGTATACTTACATTGTTTTTCTCATTACGTATATAATAAAACTTTTCAGATAACATTACCCATAATATAGGTATCTACATTTCTCTTTTATAAATTAAAAGATGATATGCAACTTAAGGACTACTATTCAATAAAAAGATTCTAAAGGAGGTTTCAGTGAAAACTACTTGAATAAGAAGGCAAACATGTTGAATGAAGTATATTAAGAGAGACAAGAAAATAATATTTTAGACCTGTGGTAGAGGCAGCACAGAAAGAAAATCAACAATGAACCATCTGCTTAAGTATCTTTTTGCAATTTGTGCAGGATCTATGACGAGTTCACCACGTCCAAAAACCCGGGATGATGGGGCAATATAAGCTGTTCGGAATTGGAGAGCCATGTGAATAAGATAAAACACATCAACAATTGTCCGCAGTGTTGTTGCTGTAATTGCTAATTTTCGATCTATTCCAAGACAATTTAGTGAAGGATTTATAACTGGAAGATAGAAAAACAGCGGGTCCACCGACACTGCCAAAATACATGATAAGACGGAAAGCTTATTCCACAAAAGAAGAAATTTATCTTGAGGATCAAAAATCTTCTTCTCTGAGACTTTGAGATCTTCTGGGAATACTGCTCGAGAAACCCCAAATCTAAGTGATCGACCAATTGATTTAAGTCCTTCACTCCCCTTTCTCATTCCTTTTTTAAAAGATGTTGTATTGCTTGCATGACCTGCATGGCCAGCACGACCTAACCCCTCTATATTGAATCCACAAGCCTTCACTCTTGCATCAGAAGGGGATGATTGTCTAGAGTCCAAATCGTCCAACCTACAATATACAGATAGAGAGAAAAAAGAACAATGAACAAATAGAGAAAGATAGATACTTTGCAGGTTTGATAAGACAAGATATATGTGATTACACTCTTAGAACCGCCAGCCTTAAGCTAACACCACACACAAACTACACCAATAGTATGTATTTATATACACAACTATAATAATTTCATAAATGGGTTTTCATGTCAAACTTCAATATAATATATCTCATGTGTGTAATCAATTGGAACAAAAATGCAAAAGCAACCTTGATTCCTCTAGCCACATAATATCAACTGGGTGAAACACTAAATAGTCTTCAGGAAAAAAAATGAATTCAATGGATTACGAAAAAACACACAAGCAATGAGAATATATAGTTCTTGTTTTACTCTTCCAAAACGTGAAACCAGGTAAAAGTAAAATGAGAGATATCTACGTACCTCACAAACTTCTCTCGCTGGCCACCGACATATTGTGACTTATAATTGCAGTCAAACATTGTATTTGAACTGAAAACACATACGCCACCTGCAGACCAATAGAAGAATTAAAAGCAATGCACAAATTAACTGACGTCCAAGTCATTAAATTTGTAATAAAGTAGCCCAAGATAATCAAATCTGTTGATACACACACAACTTAGTCGTATTGAATTATAACGTTAAGATTATCATATTCACATCAACCAGGCAGTGCAATCCCTAAGCCACAAAATGATCAGTAATCGATGGATAACTGGGGACCCGGCATGCAAATTTTGAATGAGCCAAATGTAGTGCACAAAACAATGCATCTACAAAATGGTATAGCCACCATAAAGATATTAATGCAAGTAAAACCCTCTCAAAACCCGTATCAAGGTGTCCTACTCATCAAACATGTAAATAAAACTTCTAAAGTGACAGTATCAGCACCTCTGTGAGACTACGACCTAGAAACGAGCAGAACGTGCATACTTCATTAACAACAAAATCGAACTATGCCCATTTCACCCGGTCAACTCTTCAACAAAAAGACATCAATTTGCTTCTACCATCTAACTGAACTGTTCCAACACCATTTCCAATACCGGGTTTTCTTCTTCTCTCAAAAAAGTGATTCCTATTATTCATAATCATCTACACTACTGTAACACGCAAACTAAGGTCTCACAAGTACTGGATCTCCCAAAAATATCACACAAAAACCACTTCTATACCCTATCTCCACAGCTCAAGACACACAGACACATGCCTCTCCACAGTCAACTTCGCTCTAAATCGAATCCCAAGTTGCAAGAGACAAAAACAAGCTCATAAATTCATAATCAAACTTGTTCCGTGTATCAGCATCAGGTAACCACAGATCCAGTTCTTGAATCCCTAGCTCAACAACAACACCTAATCCCCCAAAAACCTAAGAAAATTTCATATCTACACAGCAATCATGCTAAAAAAACATAGAAACACACTGAATTCACAACGGTTAAAAACACAACGAAAATTAACAGATCGAAGAGAGACCAAGCTTACAGAGAAATCAGAGCTCCATGCGAGCTTGAGATTGTGGTGAGCTTGAGATTGTGACGAGCAATTTCAGAGCAGAGTGAACAGCTAAAAGAGAAAGAGAAAAAGAGATGAAATATCGTTTCGCCCCAAAAATAGGAGAATCGAAGAGAAAAAGGAGAATCGGAGTCAATGGGTATTTTGAGAAATTAAAATAAAATGAGGTGTCTGTGAAATGACGATTTTAGCCCTTAGTGCTGCAGTTGTCGCTAGCTAGCGAAGCCGGTCGTTTGGACAATTTTGACCTCGTCCACACACCATTCAATTTCAAACCAAGTCCATTTTGTTACTCTTTGGATTTGGATTAATTAATTTAATTTAATAGTTGGAAATTTGTCTTATTTTTTATGTCAAAATTGGGGGCAAACAAAATTTGGTAAATGAGTTCATGAAATTAAGGTGTAATGGTAATTGATGGAATCAAAATGATTTGTTGTGATTTTTACAGACTGCAAAATTTATTTCCTATTATGTGTACCTCCTTTTACGTAAAATTAGCATTGAGGAACAATTAATGTAAATATATATATGTGATTTTTATCAAAAATATTTACAATATTAGATTTGACTTTCATTTTCTATTTCACTTCGTAGTGTATTTATTGTAGCAGCAGAGTCTAGAATAACAAGGCGCCCGAGTTTTATGAAATAAAAATTATTAGTTTTATAATTTTGAGATTTAAAAAGGAGCCAAGTTTTTAACAAGGAGCGCGAGTTTGATTCATTAAATATTCAGTTCATGTCTATTATAATTGAGTTTGAGTAAAATTCGAGCTCAACAAAGGTGTTATAGACTCATAAGCTATTACGTATAATATTTAATTAATTATTTTATCTTTATATTATTA
>JAYMTP010005908.1:0-12728 GCA_036897365.1 Geranium brycei | reverse complement strand
TTTACGCCTAACGGTAAAGTTTTCGTCAACGGTCAAACATTTTGTAACGGCGCACGGCAGAATGTGCGCCGTTACAAAATGTAACTACTAACGGCGTACTATTTTTGTATGCCGTTACCATGTTTTAGACGGCGCACGACACGTGTCCGCCGTTACTAGGATTTGTAACGGCGCACATTTCTCGTGCGCCGTTAGAAAAAAAATTTGTAACGGTGCACGTAGCCAAAGTGCGCCGTCTATAATGCAAAATCTGATAGTGGCTCCACTACTCTTCTTCAGTTTCAACTTTCATTTAATGTCATGACATCGAGCAACCATAATCTTGTGTTCTCCTAAAACCCATCACGAGTACAACTTCGTCTCCAAACGGTGATGCGCCCAAGCCACGCCGGCATCTGCACCAACAACGAGGCATCTGAGGGCTATGGGCGACGGTGGTCTGAAACCCATACTATGAATGCCGGGATACGAAACGGTTGTAAAAATTAATAAATAGTTTTAAAAAACATTACAAAGTAAATAATAAAAAACTAATTTTAGTATAAAAATATTAAAAACTTTTATTTTTTTAAAAAAATATTAGATCGGTTTTTATTAATGTTTATTTCCTAAAAGTATATTTTATAAAAAAAATGTTAAAAATGTTTTTAAAATTTTTAAATACAGTGGTATTTACGTCATTTTCAATTAATTAACATAATTTTCAAAAAAAATAACGAAGTGGGGTTACTTGAGACGTTTAGTAGCATAAATGGCTCACAAATCACAATTATCTTTTGGAAAATTAAGTATGAATTTCGCATATCTAAGGGTAGGTAATTGAAATTATCCCATAAAAAACTTGGTCTTCTTCGTGGGCCGTCCTCGTCAGAGAATCCAAGTCGGGCGGATAAGCTCGTCGGAGAAGCTCATCGGAGCTTCCTTGCCCCTCTCTCGCACCCACACCATCCCAACACAGATCAACACTGACTCGATCTATCCGGTGTGGCGGCTTTAATTTTGTGACAGTTGTCCAACTCCAACAACCTTATCCACTATCGTCGTCGCCCCAATCTCTTTGCTGTTTTTTACGACGCAACCTTCGTCGTCGCACTCACCTTCAGCGCCCAGATCTGTCGCTTTGGTCGAGCTCAACCCTCCCTTCGCCGGATCTATCTCTCCTCCACCCAAATCCACCGCTCTGTTCGCTTCTCCGTTCTCGTCACCTGCGAGCAACAAACAACCTAGCCAGAGACTGGTTCAGCTTCTCTAGATGGAGAAGTCGACTACTCATCTTCGTTTTTCCTTTTTTAAAAATTTATTATTGTAAAAGAAATTTTCCATTTTATTATATAGAATTGGGGTAATTACAGATAAATACACCCAACTATCGTCCATTCTCATATCAGTATCCCCAACTATAAAATTTAATTTTGCAGTCACCCAAATTACATTTCGTCTCACTTAGTTCTAATAAGGTTAAATCTAACAGAATTTTGAGGTAAAGAGACCAAAATGCCTTCAATAGTTTTAATTTAAAATCAAGTTAGTCTGGCCGATTTAAACCCAATCTAACCGATTCAAATTAAAAACTTATTTATTTATTTTTATTTAATAAATAATCATCAAAAAATTATTATTAATTAAAATAACAACTACATATTTATTACTAAATAATGTAATATAATAATTATTATTATAAATGAAAATTACAAAAATTAAATCATATTATTTTCTTGAAAGAATTAAATCATATTATTAATTATTAATAGTTTGGTTCTCAAAAAAAAATATTAATAGTTTAAATCATATCAAATCTTGTTCACAGTTTCCGAGCGGTGGGGAGAGGAGAGACTGGCGTGGTCCAAGTGAATGACGAAGGGTCGAGTGGAAAGGATCAACGACGGCGAGGGTTTATCGGGGGCGTGGATTTGGACGAGGACGACGAGAGAGTGGTGGTGGAGAGCGGGCCGATGGAGGCATGGTTTGTCTGACCAGGGGGTCGTTTCGTCTGACTCGCTGGTTTCGTCAATTGGGGTGAATCACCGCTGAGGCCATAGTCCGTGCCGGAGGAGACGCCGAGGCTAAGGCGACAATGGCGAATCTGGTTCTCGACGAGCTCGCCAGATCTGGTTCTCTTTGCCAAACCGGTGAGTCTCTCTCGCTGATTCTTGTCTCTCTTTCCACCAAATCGATCCGCAAAACTGGTGAATATTTCATGGAAGCTACAGAATAAGCCACTCCGAGGATTTGGACTGAAGCCACTGACGGTGATTGCAGTTGTTTCGGATTTGGATTGATTTGAAATTGCAAACTTAGGGGTCTTTTGTGATTGATTTCAGTAATATATAGGGATTTGGATTGTAATGGTGCGAGGGAGAGGTTGAATTAGAGAAAGCGTGAGGGAGGAGGTTGGATTTGTAATTTCACAAAATTTCATTTAAAATAATTTTTAATTTGTTATAATAATGTCATTTGATAATAATTTCACAAAAAATTCATTTTTATAATAATAATAAATATGAACCGGTTAGACTAGGTTTGAACCGGTCAGACCAACTTGATTTTAAATTAAAACTAGTGAGAGTATTTTGGTATTTTTTACCTTAAAGTTCTGTTAGATTTAACCTCGATATAACTAAGGGAGACGAAAGGTAATTTGGGTGACTAACTAACCGAGTTTTATAGTTAGGGATACTAATGCGAGAATGAGCGATAGTAATGTACTTATGTGGAATTAGTCTGTAAAATTTGATATGTAAATGAGGATTTAAATATTAAGAGATGGATGTGTGAATATTGAACTTGAAAATGGAAAATCTCCAGCCTAAGGAACAAGTTCGCAAATGATTCGTTAGTTAATTGAAATAAATATGCTTTTGCCATTATAATTCACCAAATATTAAATGAAAAAGGAACAATTTACCAAATATTAAATGAAAAACGAAATTTCTGACCAATATTTAATTATGAGATTTAGATTTTAATTATAAGGTTATCACACATCTCAATATGTAAAAAATTGGACATTAAGAACAACTCCAATCATCTTTTTTGCAAAACCACAACTTTCATCTTCAATAGAGGTTGACATATTTGTATTGCAAATTTTTAAATTTGTTATAGTGAGTTGGCATATTTGCCAACATACTATAACAAAATTAGCATTAATTTAATATTATTATATTAATTTAACCAATAAATGAATAACAATATTGAAAAGTTGTAAGAATTGAGATTTGTATCAAAATTATACAATTTGTGTTGAAGTTAGATGAAAATATAGCAATTATTACTGACTAATAATTTTTTTGATTTTACTAGCTTGGGTTGGAGTTGCTCTAATAAGATAGTAAAATCAATACTGAGTAAACTGTAAAATTATTATGGTTTGAAACATGAATCTTTCCCATCAAACACTCAGGGTGACTAACAAGCGATCCTTTCCCATAAACATGAATCATTATCGTTGTTCTTCTTCAAGCGATCTTGTGTGTGACTAACAATGCTCCTCCTTGGTATACTTATTTTTGAACGAGAGCATATATATAGAATTCGATATCAGCAAAATTAGCTCCAAAACTGTAAATCGGGCCCGTTGCTTAGCTCCAAAACTGGGTCCCAATTGGACAGTAGTAGTTAGCTCTTGTTACGCGCTGACTTTTCCCTTTTGACCTAAATCCTGCAACAATTCATGTACATATACATATCATCCAAATACAACATAACCCAACAATTTTATTTGATGAACAGACACTCAGATATTAGATGAAACCCTTGAACTTAATTATGCAACACGTGCATGCCTCTTGGGCATAATCTCCATCGAGATATGGTATGATGCAAGAAATGAATCTCAATTTTAGAACCACCAGCCCCTTAAATCATGTACCTATATGTCTTTTTCAGGAACCAGGGGCAATGCCTCTCAAATACACCAATTAGTAGGTATGAGAGGTTAATGTCGGATCCACAATGAAAAATGATTGATTTGCCCATTCAAAGTAATTTCTGCGAGAGGCTCTCCTTAACATAATATAGTATTTCTAGCCATGGAGCTCGCATAGGGGTTGTGGATATTGTTGTTTGAACAACAGACTCTAGGTATCTTACGTTCGGACTTATTAAAGTAGTTCAACTTTGTAATCAAAATATATTAAACCTTCAGAATTCAAAACTCAAAACGAAAAAGTTACAAATTACCCGTATCAGCTTGTCCTTGATGAGAATTAACTCTGTTAGAGCGCCATTAATGTTCATTCTTTTTCTTGGTGATTCCTCTGAACATGCAGTTCCAATACCAAATATCGTAACCAATAACTCCTTTACTTTCTTATACCTTTCACTGCCTTCACCACTGTCACGTGCTTCTTGAACAAATATTGGGTCTGCAATTGCAGTAACTTGGTCAGGCAAAGCCATCTTGACATAGTTACGAAGGTTCATGTTGTTGTTGAACATTTCATCAGTAGGCCTTCTTGTAGTAAACATCTCGAGCAGAAGGATGCCATAACTATACACATCACCATAAGTTGAAACCTCACTTCCCGTGCCATACTCTGCAATCATATGTGTAATTAATTAAATAACGAGTTAATTTGCTATGCGCAAATATTTTAACCTTTTATATATCTATGTATATACCTGGTGGAGCATAACCGATTGTTCCTCTAAGTCCTGCAGTACTTGTAGGAAAGTCATTGGCGCTCTCGGAGAGAAACTTCATCAACCCAAAATCACCAACTTGTGCAGTCATTTCATCATTTAGAAGAATGTTGGTTGGCTTCAAATCACAATGGACAATGGGTGATTGTCCATATTGATGATGGAGATAATCCAACGCGGAAGCTATGTCAATGGCAATGCTTAGCCTTTGGAGGAGATTCAGCTTCCTTGTTGACTCATGCGTGTCATCCAGTTCAGTAGCAGGATGCAACCATTGATCAAGGTTTCCATTGACCATGAACTCATAAACTATGGCTTTGAAATCATCCCCTGAAGAATCGATACTCGAGCATGCAGTAATTACTTTCACAAGATTACGATGCCTGATGTTCCTCAAGGCTTCGCACTCGACCATAAAACTCCTAGAAGCTCCTCTCCGTTGGAGGTGGAACACTTTGACAGCTACAATTCTTTGAGGGTCTAATAAATTTCCCTTGTACACAGAACCGAACCCTCCTATCCCAATTAAATTAGTGGAAGAAAACCCTTCAGTAGCTCTAGATAGAGTTTGATACGACACTTGCAAGAGTAAATTCTCAGAAGAACTCGGCACAAGTTCCTTACTTTTCTTCTTTGACAACCAAGACATCATAGAAACAGAGATTACAAGTGCTGCAAGGGATAACAAGACAATGCCAATAATGATTTTCACCTTCACGGTCATTCTCCTCTTCTTTCCCTCCTCGAATATGCATATTGGAAGACGAAGATGTGGAGTTGTTCCACACAACATGTTGTTTCCCTCAACCGAAATTGCACTAGCATTTCTAAATATCCCTCCGCTAGGTACCAAACCAGAAAAGTTATTGAATGACAAGTTCAAAAACTGAAACTCAAAACTTTCAAGAAAGTTGGGGATATGGCCAGATAAATTGTTATGAGAAAGGTCCAATTGCTTCAAGCCTCTCAGGGAAGCAAAAGATGGAGGAATGGCGCCATGAAAGAAATTATTGTTCATGTATAGGGTTTCCAACATTACACAGCTCCCTAAACTACTAGGAATGACACCCGACAACATGTTTTCATAAACATCAAACTTACCCAAGTTTTTCAAATTTCCAATTTCCATGGGGAGGGCACCTGTCAACTTATTCCCAGACAAGTCGAGTGCCAACGATAAAGTTGAGATGGTGAAAAGTGTTGGCGGTATGGCACCACTGATATTGTTATTAGCAATACCGAATTGCAGCAAAGATTGACAGTTGCCTAGATTCGACGGGATGCTACCTTGAAGCATGTTATCATCTAAAACAAGGCTAATTAAGTTGCCTAAGTTTCCAATAGAAGCTGGAATGTTACCTGTAAACTCATTTTCGCTAAGTTCCAAATAATGGAGACTTTGAAGTTTGCCGATATCTTCTGGAATGTTATCGGACAATAGGTTGCTCCATGCAGTCAATACTTCTAAGCTTTTGAGGTTTACTATACCAACGGGAAGTCTTCCACTTATTTGATTTCCACTTATGTCTAATAGTATGAGTGTGGTGGATGACAAGTTGGCCAAAGATTGTGGTAATACACCTCCAAAATTGTTTAGACTAATAGCTAAAGTCCTCAAACGGGTTGCATTAGTTAGAGTAGAGAGGAATCTCAAGTCTTCTTTCCTTCCACTTCCCAGACTGTTATTATATACATTCAACGTCTCAAGCTTATGAAGCATACCTAAATTTGGCATTTGTCCACTGAGTTCGTTGCCATCGAGATCTATTTCTTGAATGTTAGAGGCATTGGATAATGATGGTGGAATAGTACCACTAAATCGATTCTCAAAAATGCCAAAGAATTGGAGATTGGGTAAAAAGATGCCCAACTCTGGGGGAAGACTCCCGCGAAGTTGATTCTGAGAAACATCAAAGGCCTCAACAGAAGAGAGGTTGAAAATGGACCTAGGTATTGTACCTTCAAATCTATTATCGCCTACAAAAAACTTCTTGAGATTTTTCAGTTGGCCGAGGGTGTACGGGATTCTTCCACTTAAACGATTTGATCCCACAGAGAGTTTTTGAAGAGATGATAAATTCCCAAAAGAAGAATGAATATTTCCCGTAAGATTGTTTATATATAAAGATAGTACCTGGAGGTTTATCAAGAATCCAAACTCAACAGGAAGTCTTCCGGAAAGATAGTTGCGAGCCAAATCAATGACAGTGAGCTTAAGGCAACTTGACAAGTTGGCAGAGATTTCCCCCGTCAATGAATTGTTCTCCAAAAGCAGATTCTCGAGTCTATGCAAACGGCCAAGCTCGGAAGGTATTTGGCCAGTGAAGCTATTGTTTTGGAGGTGGAGGGATTTGAGAAAGCTTAAGTTTCCAATGTGTGGGGATATGGAACCTTCCAACCTATGAGAGTTTAGGTTCAGAAATGTGACCCTTCGGTGCCTATGACCACAGATAACGCCATTCCAATGGCAAAAATGGATGGAGTTATTCCATGAGGCCATCACACCAAAAGGGTCATTCACAATTCTTGACTTGAAATCGAGCAATGCTAATTGATCAGTCTCATTGCTGATACTGATAGGCGATGAGTGAGAGCAGAGTAGCAAAATGAGAAGAAGAAAGTGTAACACAAAAGATGAGCCAAAAAGAGTCATCTTATAAATTGGTGGTGCGGTGTGGGTTGATTTCTCTAACATATGTATGGATCCATTTTTATACTCTCTCAAGCATGAAAAGGGGAAGAAAATAATGTAAATTCATGCTGAGAGAGAAGTGTGTGGTAGATATAAACTTGTCAGTTGTCAAATTGACTCAAAACACAATTCTACATCAATACTTATTTCCATATAGGACACATTCAACTTGTCCTTAGTGCCCGACATAAGTTTTCAACAAAGACTGGGGCATACGCAATTCCAACCACAACTTCATGTTATACATTCTCCCTTAATATCGACTTAATGAAGCTATTGATTTGTTGAGTAGTGTAACAGTTTACACCGATGGAAGACAAACTATTAAACATTTTAACATATTTCTCAAAAGTGAACATTTTCTTGTACTGCTTTGGCAAGTTTACTATTTAAAAAGCTTCCCCTCAATTCATTTCTTGGAACCCATGGTACAGAGGAAACCAAACAAATAGGTGAGGCAATGCTCTACAGAGGAAAAATAACAAGAATATTCCACGGAACATTGCAAGCATATATTGCAATATAAAGAAAGCTAGCAAGTAATAACACATTTGCCACAATCAATTTGGAGATTCAACATGATAAAATGCAACAGCTTGTCTAAACATCAGGCCATATAAAATAAGAGTTCAACATTAACGAATAACCAGCACCAACTGAAACTATAATAGTCAAAAATTTGATCATTGATGTTTGCAGAGATAACAGATTGCCATATCTAGGAAGGCAAGTTTACTTGAGAGGAATGAACCTTGATGAGTGAGTAGCACCAATACCAGGTCTACCATGCTTAACTGGCTTGTACGAGATTGAAAACTCAGCCAAGTAGTGACCAATCATCTCCGGCTTAATTTCAACCTGGTTGAATGTCTTCCCATTGTACACGCCTATGATGCTTCCTATCATCTCAGGAACGATGATCATGTTGCGTAGGTGTGTCCTCACTGGTTCAGGCTTCTCACCAGCTGGAGCCTCTCTTTTCTGAAAAGAAAAGGGAAGTGTGAATATAAATATAAAGCTCAGCAACAAACTAAGCAATACAAACCAGTTGGCCAGCAAAATAATCAGTACATATAAAAGATGCATGAAGAACCCATTACTGTATATCGCTAAATTTTCATCAGTACATGAAAATCCAGAGTAACCAAAATTGTATAATGTTGTACACGAAATTATGTTCAGACAATATATGATTAAGAAACAACGCAAACTGTGCAACATCCAAAATTTTTCAAAACTGAGTACCAATAAGTCATAATCACAGGCAGCATTCAGTTTCTAATGCCATTGACAAAACTCAAGCTTATAAATGATCAAGCAAAAACATATCTAACAATTGAAGTATAGGCACAATACAACACATACAGATATTAAGGAGTAGTACCAAGAGGTAATACATGAACAGAACATCTGATTTTAAAATTTAACACACAATTCCTTTCCATAAATAACATTCCTCGGAATTTCAAAATCAAAAAACTCATTTTACAACCATTACAACACTAGTACATGTCATAAAACTCAAATTCATAAATAAGAACAAATAAAAGTATAAATGTATAGATTCAGAACACCCAGCTGACAAGTCTCGTACATATAACATAAGCAAATTAAAAGAAACAAAGCAGGAAAACAATTACCGCCTTGCGCAGCTTCTTGATCAAAGCCATGGGCTTGCGCTTCAAACCCCTCTGGAACCTATCAAAACAGATCCCAAGTTGAAACCCATTTCTCATTTCCGGTTAAGATTGAGGAAAAGAAGAGGCAATACCTTCTGCGAGCTCTGGCAGTGAAGAGCTTGACGAGGTCGTCGGTGGACATGTCGAGAAGCGCATCCAAATCAACTCCACGGAAGCTGAACTTCTTGAACGTCCTCTTCTTCGGGACGCCGGCGGCAGCAACCTCGGGGTCAACATCAGCCTGAGACCCAGAAAAAAGCAAGTCAGTTCTTAAAAACTGAGAAATAGGAGTGGGAGGTATTGAGACTAAGGCCTCACTCACCATGGTTGGAGATTGGAGTAGATGCACTCTGTCTGCTGGGTCTCTCTCACCTGTTGGGGACGGAGGCGCTACCTCTCTCTTTCTTCTGTACCGCTGATATAGTAGTAGGTTATGGTGTAACCCTAAGATGCAATATTGCAATGAGGGTCTGTAAATACAAGTAATTCGGAAACCATCCCCATATATAAAGGGGTAATTAAGATTAGTTACACTCAAGTTTGACCTCTCTGACTTCACTGAACAAAATTTAAAAGTAAAAATAGAAGTACCTCGAATATTTTTTAATTACACTTAGGTTAATTTTTGTTAAATTTAATAAAAATTGATTTGTAAAAATCTAAAATGTCCTCGCTCTAAAAATTTCAAATCATATATTTATTTGATGATTATGAAAGATCATTTTACTTATTGTTAAATACCAAATTTTACTAATGTACTAAAGGCAAACTTGTCTTTCTAAATAAATAAAATGATAAAAAAAATTTGAAACGACTATTTTTCCTCTCTCTTCAAATCTTTCCCTCACGCCTCTCTCTGTCTTCTTTACTTTGAGAAACGCTCACCTTGTCCGCGAAGGTTACGCCCGCTTCGGAGTCGCCGACGGCAATGGAGGCTAGGCCAAAAGGTGTGAAGGAAAGATTAAAATCATTTATACTAATAAATACACCTGCTTAATTTTAAACTTAATTTTTAAACTCACTTAAGTATTTTGTTATCTCATTTACCTTAACACCGTTAGTTTTTGGAGAAGAAGACAATTTTGACCTTAATGTTCTATTAAATTTTCAAATAGTCGTCATGTTTTGTGTTAGTTAACGACAAACACTAAGAGTTTCTCGAAACACTTAATCGATTTGATGTCGTTTGAGTATAGGCCCTGACATGGAGGTGGAGCCCGGAGTGGCAATGACTAGGTGTGTAAGAAAGGTGAATCAAGTCTCAATTCAGTTGGGCTCGACTCGGCTCGTAAAAAAGGTGTTCACCTTGAGCTCAGCTCGAGCTCAAACGGGCTTATACAACTAAACTCGAGCTGGGCTAGATCAAAATAATATAGAGAAAGCCAAGCTCGATTGGCTTAATTTTCAACAAAAATATTCATTAAAAATTCAAATCAATGTGAAATTAAATATAAATTTTATTGAATACTATACGAGTAAGCTCGAGATCGGCTGGACTCAATTCGATTTATTTAACTTCATTATAAATATTTATTAAACGATAATTAATTAAATATTAGACAACTCGCGAGCCTATCAAGCCTTAAAATGTAAGGGTTGAGCTCGGCTCGTTTATTAAACGGGCCTAACTTAGAACTCGAATTAGGCTCAAGCTCATTTAAGGAATCAAGCGTGAGCGACTCGTTGAAAACTCAGCTCGTTTAACTAGTCATACCCAAGATAGTCGTGAGTATAGACCATTTACCTCAACCATATGTAAATTCCTTAAACGAGACATAGAAGGTAAAAACACTTTCTTAAAAAGACCCAAATGTGAGAAAGATGATGCATTTCTTTTTCATTTTAAGTTTTATTTAAAGGGTAATTTTATCATTCAAAAAAATGAGTCCATCATGTGCAAATCACATGTCATTATTTTTGCTTGAAAGTTAATAATGTTAGGCTATGTGAGATAACGAAATACTTACCGAGCTTAAAAGCTAAAGATATAATTAAGGTGTAGGTGCAAATAATAGCCGAAGTTTTAACGAGTCGTTCAAGCTTGTCTCGTTAAATATTCGGTTTGACCTCGTTATAATCGAGGTCGGGCCAAATTCAAGCTCAAGATCGAGTTCGTTTAATAAACGAGCCGAGGTCGAGCCTGACCTTTGAAGGCTCGATAGGCTCGCGAGCCGGCTCGTTTAATATTTAATTGATTATGTATTTTTATTAATATATTTTCAAAATATTAGTTAATATTTATAATGAAATTAAACGAGCCGATCACGAGCTGACTCATTTGAAATCTAATGAACTATATATTTTTATTTAATTTTTTAATGAATATTTGTATTGGAAATTAAGCGAACATAATCGAGCCGAGCCGAGCTCGAGTTTATTTAAGCTTTTTTCGAGTCAAACTCGAGCTTACTTGCACAATCTCGATCGAGCCCAAGCCAAACTCGAGCGAAACACTTTTTTCATGAGTCGAGCCCTGCCAAATAAAAGCTCGATTCGACTAGTTTACATATTTTTATGTATTTAATTAAGTGGGTCTAAGTGTCATTTCCTTTATAATAGTTAAAACACATGTCTTTTCAACGCGTAAGTGACGAAGGACTTTGACAAACAAGGCCAGACAAAACTAAACAAGTATAATATTTCATTTCTAGATGGAATGAAAGTAAATAAGATTGTTCACTACTTCCCACTTGGGTAATGGCTTCACACCTAACGGTATCTGGAATGTTGATTGAAACATGAAAATTGATCCGGATTACATAATCATAGTGTTGCTTGAAATGGAAATGAATCAAATGATGTAATTATTGGAGGTGGGACTAACCCCATTATTTTCCAATAGGACCTAGGATATAAATATAATCATTACTACCCCTAAGTGCTCTCTTTTATTAATCATTTTGTTGCTCAAAAATAGCAACTCCATCTCTTCCCCAAAACATAGTAAACACAAGTTAGGACAATGATGCATATAAATATCAAACCACAATATGAAATAACACACACCAACTACTTTCTTTGACCATAAGCAACAAAAATGATCTCTCTGTTTTCTTCTCATCATTCTTCCCCAGCCTACAAAAACTCTTCATTTCATAAGCAACAACAGCAACAACAACGAGACTGATCGCTTAGCGTTGCTCGAGTTCAAGTCCAGAATCACCGATGACCCTCTCGGTGCTACCTCCTCATGGAACAACTCCATCCATTTTTGCCATTGGTATGGCGTTACATGCGGTCGCAGACACCAGAGGGTCATAATTCTGCACCTGCCATCACTAAAGTATCTCCACACATTGGAAATCTATCATTTTTTCGAAACCTCACTATCCAGAACAATACCTTCACCGGCCAAATCCCCGAAGAGATAGGCCGCTTGCGTAGACTCAGATACATGAACATGGCAAACAACAGCTTCACCGGAAAAATCCCTGCCAACTTGTCGAGCTGCCACAACCTCATCGCCATCAGTTTAGCTTACAACCAGCTCTCAGGAACAATCCCTCCACATATCGGATCATTTTCGAGTCTCCGCGTATTAATTCTTGGTAACAACAATCTCACCACAAACATCCCTTCTTCATTTGGCAATTTATCATCCCTTGAAAAAGTTTCTCTGTTCTCAAATCATTTGAGTGGAACAATCTGTTGGCTAAATGATTCAAAACTATAATTAGAAGTGGGTTTAGTCATGGCTGTGTTAGCATGACCTA
>JAYMTP010005907.1:0-12729 GCA_036897365.1 Geranium brycei | reverse complement strand
GCCTATAGCACCCCCTTTACGCACAAAATAGGACCCCCAACGACGATTGGAGTATTTATTTTGGTTTTGACTCACCATCTATTATTAGATATCTAGAGCCTTTGACACGTGACCTATTTACTGCACGATTTGCAGATTGTCATTTTGATGAGACAACATTCCCACATTTGGATGGAAAGAAACAACCTTTTGAAGTTAGACGTGAAATTGAATGGAAAGTAAATTCCATGTCTCAATTGGATCATCGTACATCATAATGTGATAAATAAGTACAAAGGATGATACATTTGCAAAATGTTGGAAATCAATGTCTGAAGCATTTGCTGATACATCAAAAATGACAAGGTCATATATACATATTGTGAACACACATGCGAGAATTAAAGTTAATAGTGATAATGCGAAGTCGCAGTTGATTCCTCTTATACACGCCAAAAGTGTGGGAGGCCATTGGGATCAAAAGATATTGTCCCTCGAAAACGAAAGAAACATATAGTTCCAGAAGAACTACCAGTTCCAGAAAAACTGTCGAACATGTGTGTAGTTTCAAAAGAACTACCAATTCCAGAAGAACCAAGAAATACACATATAGTTCCAGAAGAAACACTTGTTCCAAAAGAACCATCAGATAGACATATAGTTCTAGCAGAACCATCGGTTTCAAAGGAATCGTCGATTCCCAAAGAAAATGAAAGTTATGAAATTCCTGAAGAATTTCGAGAACAAAGAAGAGGGGAAAAGAATCCTACACGAAAAATATCTTGGGATCGAAAATCAATCATCATTGATGATATTTCTACATTTGCGGTGGCAAATGAAGTAACGAATGATTTTGATTTTGAGCCACAAAGTATTGATGAGTGTCGTGAAAGACATGATTGGCCAAAGTGGGAAGAAGCAGTTCAAGCAGAATTGACTTCATTGGGAAAATGTCAAATCTTTAGACCCATAACTCGAATACCAGAAGTTGTTCGACCAATTGGATATAAATG
Source organism: Geranium brycei (assembly GCA_036897365.1). Lineage (NCBI taxonomy): Eukaryota > Viridiplantae > Streptophyta > Magnoliopsida > Geraniales > Geraniaceae > Geranium > Geranium brycei. The sequence goes on along the minus strand of JAYMTP010005907.1, from coordinate 11,737 downwards.
GGTATTCAGAAAGAAAAGAAATGAGAAAAACGAAATTGTTCGATATAAAGCCAGGCTTGTAGCCCAAGCTTTTTCTCAACAACATGGGATCAATTTGATAAAACATATTCATCTGTGATGGATATGATTACATTCAAATACTTGATCAGTTTAACAGTCTCTGAAGGACTAAATATGTATCTGATAGACGTTGTCACTGCCTATTTATATGGTATGTTGGACACAGATATTTATATGAGACTCCCTGAAGGAGATAAATTGCCTGAAGCAATTGAAAATAGTCCAAGAAATCTGTATTCGATCATATTACAAAATGTATTGTATGGATTGAAACAATCTACTAGGATGTGGTATAATTGTCTTAACGAATACCTTACCAAAGAAGGGTACAAAAATAATGTTATATGCCATTTTGTATTCATCAAGAAAACAAATATAGGATTTGTTATTGTGACAGTGTATGTTGATGATATGAATTTAGTTGGGACTCCTGAAGAAATTCTAAATACTGTGGAATATCTCAAGAAAGAATTTGAGATGAAAGATTTGGGAAAAAGAAATATCGTCACGGCCAACAGATCGAGCATATTTCGGATGAAATTGTAATCCATCAGTCTGCATATGTTGAGAAACTCCTGAAACGTTTCAATATACAGAATGCACATCCATTGAGTACTCCAATGGTGGTTTGATCACTTGATTCTAAAAAGGATCCATTTCGCCCAAAAGAGATAGATGAAAAGATACTTGGTCTTGAAATACCATATGTAAATGTGATATGGGCATTATTATATTTAGCGCAATGTACAAGGCCGAATATAGCATTTGCAATAAATGTAATGGAAAGATTCAGCTCAGAACCGACAAGACGACATGAACATAATCAAGCATATATTACAATGCATGATTCATTTCTGATCCCCATAAAGCACACTCCCAAACCAGGTATGTATTTACTTGTAATGACACTGCAATATCTTGGCGCTCTACAAAGCAGACTTTGATCGCAACATGCTCAAATCATTCAGAAATTATAGCATTGCATGAAACTAGCCGAGAATGTGTGTTCTTGCGATCACTCATTCAACATATATGAGAAGCATGTGGAATCCCGTCAATCACAAGCTCTTCTTCCATAATACAGGAAGATAATGCAGCGTGTATAGCTCAAATTAGATGCGGGTACATCAAATGAGATCGAATCAAGCACATATCGCCAAAATTATTCTACACTCATGAACTCCAAAAGAGTAACGAGATTGATGTCAAGTAGATTCGCTCCAGTGAAAATCACAGCGATATGGATGACCAAATACCAAGGTAAGATCAAAACCCAGTGAAAATCTTGTAGATTTGTTCACTAAAAGTTTGCCGACATCTACATTCGAGAAGTTAACATGGCGAATCGGCATGCGTCTACTTAGCAAGCAACTGAAGTAACTCTGTCAGTTATCATGAGGAACAATGATCAGGGGAGCAAGTATATGAAGACGATCACACTTTGGACTTACGTGCGCTGCACTCTTTTTCTATTTATTCAGGTTTTGTCCCACTAAGTTTTCCTGAAAAAAGTTTTTAACAAGGCAGCATTAAACACGTCCAACACCACCTACAAAATTAATGATAAATGGTGGTGTCCGAAAGGGAGTGTTGTAAAATCAATTAATGTGTAAACCCCCACCATGACACACAAGTCAATGTGCATGCCCTTTTTACATAATGGTTTGCCACATGACTAAGTTTGTATGATTATATTGCCACATGTTGGCTTGCATGAGTTCACTTTCCCTATAAATGTGAGAACATATATGTCTTGAATGATATTGAAGAAAAAACCATGAGAGAGCTCTTTCTCCTCTACCATTTCTCTTGTCTTTTGGTTTGAGTTGCTTCCTTTAATTGTAATTTAACCCATCATTAACATGTAATTTTCACATTATTTATATATATATTATAAAAAATTTCAGTACACGTAAAAACTAAAATTGATAGGTGTAAACTAAAAATAATTATAAAAAACAACTCACCTCTTATAGACATCAAGTCCTCTTTATCTCTAGCATCTTTATAAGTATAGATTCGTTTTAAACTGTGCATTCTAACATTCTAGGTATTGCCACATAGTAAAAGGATAGTTTAGTTGTCTGTCCTCCGACAGTAACAGAGGTTTGCGATTCCCTGCAACTCTACGCCGGGATGGCCCATAGACCCATGAATCCCCAGCCGCAAGATCCGGAAAAAATAAGTGATCACCGTCAAGATGATGACAATATGTCATGTGCTGTGCTCCATAAAAAGTCAAGAAGCAGAGGCCATGTGATGATACAATTAAGAAATTCCATCCTAACAACAATATGCATTAAAAGAAGCCCCGAAATGAGGAAGCAAATGGGCTGGTTTTTGATCCATTTACGTCTCCTCTGCTCCATGTGCCTCTCAACGTGCCAATTATTGATTCACCTCATCATTTTCTTCACTGCACAGATAATTCTCTCGTTTTTTAATTGTTTCTTTGATTTGACCCTCTGTTCTTGGTGAGACCCTCACATGCGACCTTGTTCCTGCCATTTACAGATACAGAGCCTCCTCTGTTCCTTATTTAAAGAAAAGCCAACCAATCTTGTAAATATAATACATCCCTTCCCTCTGAACCCATTCATAAGATTTGTTGTGTGTTGGGCAATCAAGAAATGGCAACAACTGTTCTTGCATTGGCTGTTCTGCTACAAATTTGCTACTGTGCCTCCAATGTCCAAGCCTTCACTGCCTCTAAATGGGTCAAAGGTCACGCCACCTTCTATGGCGGCAGTGATGCTTCAGGAACAATGGGTATGCCCAAAAATCATTCACAAAAAAGAGACTTGTTTTTTTAGTGTTTTAAAAACTGGGTTTTGTTTTTAATGTCTGAATCAAGAAATGAAATGTTTGAATGTGCAGGGGGCGCTTGTGGGTATGGCAACTTGTACTCGACTGGGTACGGGACAAGAACCGCGGCTCTGAGCACTGCATTGTTCAACAACGGAGCTGCTTGCGGGCAGTGCTACAAGATGATCTGTGACTACAAATCAGACCCCAAGTGGTGCATCAAGGGAAGGTCCGTGACCGTCACCGCCACCAACTTCTGCCCTCCCAATTTCGACCAGCCCAGCAACGCGGGCGGGTGGTGCAACCCTCCCCTCCAGCACTTCGACATGGCCCAGCCCGCTTGGGAGAAGATCGGCATCTACAAGGGCGGTATCGTCCCCATTCTCTTCCAAAGGTACGGAGCTCTTTCATTTTAATCTTAATCTTGGTCACCAGTTTTTAAATATTGATGTATTAAACTGATGTGTCTACTACTCTAAACTAAAATAGCCCCAACTATGTTTCCTATTTATTCTAATGGGTTCTAGTCTATTCGAACAGGGTTCCATGCAAGAAACACGGCGGGGTTCGATTCGCTATCAACGGGAGGGATTACTTCGAGCTGGTGCTGATCAGTAACGTGGCAGCAGCTGGATCGATCAAGTCGGCATGGGTGAAGGGGACGAAGACGGGATGGTTGGCCATGTCCAGGAACTGGGGAGCCAACTGGCAGTCCAACGGTTACCTCAACGGTCAATCTCTGTCCTTCAAGCTCACCACCAGCGACGGGCAGACCAAGGTTTTCAACAATATCGTGCCTTCAAGTTGGAAATTTGGGCAGACCTTCTCCAGCAGAGTGCAATTCTTGTGAGCACACAGCCGTTGCAGGGTTCGGGGTTTAGGGTTTCAACTGGCAGAGGCGTGCTTATTATTTGTTGGAGCAGCCCGCCGCGTATTCTTCCGGTTACAAATAAGGTGGGTGCGAGAAAATAAATAAATAAACCATCTGGTGGTGGAGACAGAGAGGAGACCCATGAACTCAAACGGCTATACTATCTATTCAATTTGGTTTAAGATTTAAGAACTAGTATTTGACCCATAAGAAAATATAGTATGTGTATTTGCTTCCAACATTTTTCATATCATATACAACATTATTGCGACAAGTAATAAAAGGAGTGAACTTGCATCCTCATCTTGCACAACTTCTCATCTTCCTTCAAAGTTATGTATGATTGCAATCTTATCTTAATTACAAGTTTCTTAGTCCTTGTGATTCAAGGTATGAATCCCAATATCACTTAAGTATCTCTATGTTAATTTGAGTTTTAGGTGAATGACATTTTAACATGATATATCATAGTCTTCTTCAATTTACGCTCTTTGACAATAACCGAAGTGACCCACCAATTCTTTTGCTTCACATAGTCTATGATGAAATATGGAGAAGATTTTCTCTAGAGTTGTGTAATTAATGGCTTGATGTAGTTGAAGAAACAGAAATCTGGACTATCCTTGTCCCTCGGATATGGTTGATTTATAGATAGGAATTGAAATGAGGCTGCTTCCATGGACATGTGACAACTCCATGATTTCAGTATATCCAGGCCCAAATTTTCAACCCCAAAACATGGTATTAGACCAAGGATCTACATCTTCCAATATTTACGAAGTCAAAGTAACAGCACATTGAAAAATGTTGTCTGAAATTCATGTCGAGGCAAATACTGTCATACCCAATTAACTTGCATGACTGTCTCTCAGTATACTAAATGGTATATCAGTTAAAAATAAGTCTTAAGTAAAAGCTACTTTCGTCCATAAATGTGTTTACCCATTTACCAAACATATTCTGTCATCACAAATCTTTCTCAGTGAACATGGAATCTATGATTAGAATGGTGTTTGCCCTTTTCAATCAATACATTGAGCTCAAACAATGTTTTGCTTACATATGTAGTCTTGAGCTCACATTTTGGGATGTGTGTTAAAGATAAATAAGTTGGTTAGATTAAAAAGATTAAAAGAAGCTACATTGATGGAAAAAGTTGCATTTATAATAAATTCATGTCAACCACAAAATGATTTAATTTTTGATGTAAAAAGGTTTCTAGAAAAGGGTAAGAACGTGGACAAAATACCCGAATCCCCATAGACAACACTCTTTGATAATGTGTATTACCACCGATCTAAGGATTAAGACATTTGTTACTAATCCTCATGCTAGCAATCAAGTAGTCCGATTAGCATTTTCTTTCTTTTTTTTTCTTCTCTTTCTTTTGTTCTTCTTTTCTTCTCCTGCCACACCATGAGCACTAAGTACCCCTTGCCTCTTAATATATCATCTCTTAGAAGCCTACCGCTTGTTTAACTAGGCTTGTTGTGACATATGAGAGCAAGCTCGCTCTCTTTCTATATTGTTCATCCCGCAGCCCGCACACACCAAAAGGAAGAGCACCGTCTCTATCCTAGATTCCATACTCTATTCGGCTTTGGCAGCTCACCACCTCACCTCTTCTCAGTCCTTTGTTTTATGCAGCGGCAACATCATTGACAATGGAGAAATTGATTGCATTGGCCACCCGTCAAAATCATAAATTATTAACGAGTGGGCAAAGCGAAATAATTTTTGGATAGAGCCCTGGATCGATTATTCTAATAAAAATGGAGCAACGTACATATAATAATTTGAGTGATTTCCTATCGTGTCACATTGCACAATTTGAGCAATGGAATTCGAACCATGCTATGGTGATAGAAAAGAAAGGGAAAAATTGAGCAAACCAAATCAAGAGGCCACCAGAATTTGATCAGCAACAAGCCTTCTGGATCTGTTAATAGTGAGGAAGCACAAGTGTATATGCTGCTCGAGCTCCTCCAATTGGTCCAAGAAGCAACCCTCCCTAGCACAAAACTCCCTCACCACCTCCTTCAACACCTCGTGGGCCTTCCCGTTCCTCATCCTCACGCACATCCCCGCCACCGTCCTCCTGTGCTCCACCTCGTCGTGCAGCCTCCTCACCAGCCTGCTCATCGTGTCCAAGTCGTTCACCATTATGTAAACCCCCTTGGCCGCCACGTCGAGCTGCGCGCACGCCCTCTCCAGCGCCCCCGTCGTCCTCAGCGTCCCCATTTCCTTCACTCCCCTCCTCACCACTCCCGCGCCACACGCCGCCAGTCCCGGGGCCGCCACCGCCCCCACCACGCTGTGAACCACCAGCACCATCAGCGTGATCATGACCGCCCCGTACAGTGCCACGACCCCGATCGCCCCCGCGTTCTTGCACCAGCGGTTCAATTTCGCCCTGCGCCTGACCTTCTTGTGCTTGGCCATCAGCTGCCGGAGCAGCACCGTGTTGCTGTCCCGGATCTCCCAGAAATCAAGCGGGGTGATGGCCGACAACGGGTTCTTCAGCAATGCGATTCTGGCCATCTCCTTCATTATTACGGACCTGGTGCGTTTCGGGTCACGGGGACTGCTCTCGCCCTGAAACAGCTTCTGGCTCAGGTCGAGGACCCTCTTTATCCTCCGGTGGGTGGCGCGCATCTGGTGGACTCTGCGGAGGAGCGATTCGCAGATGCTGCAAGCTTCCAGGCTTGCTTCCAAGTAGTCCATGAGCAGAGGATCCGCATTCAACCCGCTCAACGTGTTCAATAAGGCTTCTTGTTGCGGATCCAGCAAAGCTTCCACATAGAAATTGGGAAGAGAAGAGGAAGATGACGAAGAAGAAGACGGAGAAGAAGAAGAAGAAGAAGAAGAAGAAGAAGAAAAAGAAGAGGTTAGGTTAGTAATGCTTCTACTGCTGAGCTTGCCATGTTTATTTCCCCACATTTCCAGGTAAGATTTTGTCCTGAAAGCTTCCCTGTACTCCTCGTTAACGTTTGCCTTGCCGCGCAAGTTACTCTCCTCTGCAGATCTACCTGAATCCAAAAACCATTATGAAACCGAAATTACAAACACCCTCTTCATAAAAATGATCTAGGAAAAAAACCCATTACTGATTTGATCGGAATGAAGAAACTTTATCCAACTACTTGTTTATGCATATACGTACCTGGTTTTCTGAGAAAACTGTTGAGCTTTGGCCAGATCTTCATACCCATTTCTGATGGCTTGAAGAGATTTGTTGGTTATTCAAATTGAGAAGGTGTGATTAAAAAGTCGAATGTTTTTTTTCTTTCTGGAGAGAGATTAAAAGGAGAGGGATTGGCGTATATATACACACATGAAGAGGAGTGTTTGGGTAGAAAGATTAATAAAAAATGAAGGAGTTAAGCGTCCAGCTGGCAGTAACCACCGCCACGAACTGTCCGGTAGCTTTTAGTACAAGGTAACGTCCCGTTCCTCACACGTGTGTTCCTAATCCTTCATGCTTTTGCTTATCACTCATCATTTTTATTTCATTTCTTTGGCTCAAAAATTGGAACTTGGCTTGGCTTCATCTTTGGTGATCATCATTGACAATTCTAATACGTTATTAATTCTGTGACTTGTGCTGGGAATTTTCGGCTGAAACATATATGGACCAATTAATGGAGCTTTTTTGTGTGGATTTGAAAGAGTTTTGTATTTTCCTAAATAATTAGGAGGAAAAGGATGGTTCAACAGTAGCCTGTTTGTTACAAATGTGAGAAAATGATTTATAACTACCCCATCATTGTCCTAATTCCAGGGAGAAGATGCATTAATTGTTCGCTACTTCATTAATTCCATGGAATTTTCCATATAATTTTATAATATAATTGGTTTAGTAAGCAAATATTAGATAAATTCAATAGTGTATTACTCTATCATAAGATAACTAGTGTTTCAAGCTAATTTATAGTGTAAATGGAGACAAAACAGTTTGAAAAAACATAAAAATAATTTTATGTACCTCCACTTCGGTATACGCAATTTTCTTAACTCTTCCAGATTAAAATGCATATTCCGCACACCTTAAATTACTAAAAGTTTCGTACCGTTAAATGTTTTGAAAATTCTATTCTTTTCGAGAAACGACGAAAATACTCTTGTTTGAAAAAATAAAATATCAAAAACAATATTATTTTTAACTTTTTTAAACCATAAATTTATTAAAAATAAATAATACAAAACTGATTTTATTTTTAAAATTTTTTTGTAAATTTTTTTTTTTAAATATTCAAAATAAAAACTATGTTTGAAAATTGCCTTTTATTTTTATTTTTTAAAAAGAATTAATATTAGAACCAATTTTTATTATTTATTTCATTAAAATTATTTTTTTAGAAAGTCAAAAATAATATATTATTTTAATACAAAGATACTTTGGTCATTTCAAAAGAAGTAAAAAAGTGAAATTTTTAAAACTTCAAATTTAATTCTTAAGCAGAAATTTTTGATTGAGACTATTCAATATAATATACATCGTTTTAAAAAAAATAATATATATATATATATACACACCCGTTTTAAAATAAGTTCTCTCTTTGATTTCTAAAAAATGTTGGAATTATTTTTCTCATTTTCCATCATATCTTCATGTACATCTTGTTAAAATATGGCAATTTTGTTGTAATATAATGTACATGTTTAATTTGAAATCATTTGTTTATGCGCTCACACCTATTCTTCATTATAAGTGAAAATATTAAACATGTTAATTAGAGATATTATTATTATTATTATTATTGGGGTTGGAATTCATTCTCATCAAGACCGTCTAATTATTAGGTTTGGATTATTGGGTAGCAAAAAGATAGCTTGATCGCTACAAAAGTAAGAGTGATCAGCCGAATTTATGTTTGGAATTTGGAGTATTACATTAAAAAAATTTGAGGACTAAATAAATTATTAAAATGATCGTTAACTAGAAATTATAATAATGACTAGGGGTGTTCATAATTAACCGATAAATCGCATTGACTGCAAAATCGACCAAACCGTGCACCGTGGTTGATGAACCGTGAATAACTGATGTGGTCGAAGTTTTAATTTTAGAAAAACCGATATAATTTAGTCTGGTTGAGGTTTTGTAATATTAGAACTGCCGGTTAACCGCCAAACCGGAATCACATGTGACTTCATCTTACCTATGCAACTCATGACTTCAATCCCACATTTTCCTTCTCTCTTTCCCTTTCTTTTCTCAGTTTCATCAATTTCCTCTTCTCCACGTGTGACTTTGTGCCTAAAATATTGTAACATGTCCATTTAGGCTTCATACATTTGGGCTTGAAAGCGGTCCCAAAAATAGTTCACATGAGAAACTCATTGCTTATGGTTGGTGTGGTGAAAATCGCAAACCGACCAAAAATTGAGCGGGTTATAATTGCTAATTATTGTAACTGTGGATGCGAGTATGGTTTCCAGTAGGTAAAAATTGCTAGACGTGAATTGGTTTTTGAATATTGGAGTGATTGCGGTTAACCGACCATGATCACCTCTAATAACGATCACATTTTTTTTCCTTTTACATTTTTGGTGAGAATACGATTTTTCTTTTATCTGCGTGCTTTGAGGCGGCACAATATTTTTTTCTTTCTTTTTCAGTTTACTCTTAAGGCTACTCGAGTTTTCTTCTTATTCATCTTCGAGAAAATTGCAAAAAGTCTCTCTATAATTGTTTGTTTTTGCAAAAACTTTCTTTCACTCACGTTCAAATTTGCACGATCTGTGAAAATCCGTGAAAATTAATGGAAGTGTCACTTAAGTGTTGAACGTTTGAGTTAGCACGTTTAGGGGTGGCATGGGGTCTAGAACCGAACGAAACCGGTAAAAAAATCGGATCGGACCGGACTCTCTGGTTCTCCATTTTAAGAATCAGAACTGAAACTGTTACCTCCGGTTCTTGATTCACCGATCCCGGTTCCAGTTCGGTTCGGATTCGGTCTCCGATTCCGTTGCCAAAGTGTCTACCCCTAAGCACGTTTGAATTAACACTTAAGTGACACTTTCATTAATTTTCACTGATTTGCATAGAGAATGCAAAAATAAACATGAGTAAGGGAGAGTGTTTGCAAAAATGAACATGACTGAAGAAAAGTTTTTGTAAAAATATAGTGAATAGAGAGTTTGTGCAAAAGAACATAATTATAGAGAATTTTTAAAAAAATTTCTCTTCATTTAATAACCACAATATTTTTTCTTCTCATGTATGCTCTTATAGCTATACTTGATTCTTCTTTCTTTCTTATACCGATATAGAAATATGCTAGAGAAAAATAACGTTATTGATATTATGTATTACAAAGACCTTTTCATAGATGATATATGAAAAACCTAACTAATAGACTATAAGACAAAATATTTCAAATATAAGAAAAAATAATATGAAATATTTTTCTATTCTAACATTTGAGGACTTAATCAAGTACAAATTGAAACAATCCCGACATCAAATTAATATAATCTCAGAAGTGTGACATTTAAACTATGTATGTAACATATTTTATTTAACATATAATTCTATTAAATGATTGCTTTCTGGTGAAAAACTAATCCCAATAAAACAAGACAACATTGCTTCTACTCTTCAGCTGCTTCTCCTAGATGTTGGTCAAAATAGATGACGTTGATTTGAGAATTTCTCCACGTAGGCTCGTAATGGGCCATCTTTAGTTTTTTGAAAGATTACACAATTTTCCTATTACTAAACGTGATACAATTAGTACGAATTAATTAAAAAGTTCTCTAAGTGAGCAATGGATACATTATATTAAAAACGTATTGGAAAACACATTTTACTACACCTAATTATAACTAATTATTCATACTTCAATACTCTAATTTTTTTAGTACCTAACTATCAGTTTTGGACAACCGTTAGCATTTTGTTAGATTTAATAGTAAAAAATGAGTCACGTGGATATACGTGACTAGTTACCTAAAGAAATATCCAAAATGTCCTCGGCTGAAAAAAAAAACATAAATAAACCCAAAAATCAAATATGAACATTGGGATGTCTTCTCCAGCGAGCTTCACAGCGACGGGGCTGGAGCTCGGTAAGGTGGGATCTATGCTAGAGCTTTGCGACGGAGTTGTAACTCCGATAACGTGAGTTCGGTTCGGTCTCTGCCGAGCTTTACAGCGACATGACTGGAGCTCCGGCAACGTGGGTTCGGCTCGGCGAGGAGGGTTGGAGCTCCAACAAGGTGGGTTCGATTCAGTCACTAGCGAGGTGGCGAGGTGTACGGATGCGATTTTTTTTCGTCCTTCTTCAGCAAAGAGGACCACACCGTAGAGGAGAAGGATTCAGAGACCTCGAGGTCTAGTAACGTGAGCCGGAGGAGGTCAATTGGAGTAGGAAAAAGAGAGAGAAACGGTCTCAATGGTATACTTTTAAAATTTTGAATGATAATAGGGGTAATTTGGTCACTTTAAGTTTATATTAATAGAGTTAACACACATGCCCCAAACTGATAGTTAGGGTATTAAAAAAGAAAAAAAAGTATGAAAGTGTGAATCAGACCTAATTAAGTGTAATAAACTGTCATTTTCCCAAAAATATATCAAAATATACCCTTTTTTAACACAACAACAAAGTACATGTATGTTTTCATAAGCACGATACTAGAAGTGATGTCATTACTTATGGAAACGTGCATTGCCTGATACACTACTATGCCAACGCACATGCAATGTGCGCTGCCATAATAATGACGTTAATAAAAATTTAAAAAACATTATGGGTCTAGATTATGTAGCCATGTTCGCTACCATTATTATGGCAGCGTAGCAAGATAATGTGTGCTTCCCTAACATTAATAGACATTTAAACAAAGTTAAGGGTTTATAACATATTGTTATTACTAAAAGTATTGGCACATTTTTTAGGTAAGAAAGATGTCGAATGTATTACTTCGGAAATGTCAAGACAATGTCTGCGACGTCTTGCTCGACATCTTGGACACTGAAGAATGCTCTTAAAA
>JAYMTP010005906.1:0-12732 GCA_036897365.1 Geranium brycei | reverse complement strand
TGTTGAGTCGTTTGATAAAAAGCTCGAGCCCAATTTATCAGGATTTTAAGGCTCACCAACCGGCTTTCTTTGTATTTCTATGCACATGGAAATTAAATTCGAACTCAACTAAAAAATAAATAATCAAGCTCGAATTAGTTTTTGTTATATGCATTTAATAATTATTTTATTATTCTAAAATTTAAATTCAAACTCATTCCCGTTTAAGGAGAGTTGGACACCTTGGGTGGGATGGGTAGTTTAGGATTGGTTGTAAAAATCGTCAAAAAAATTTAGTATGAAATTTTGCCCCCTCTTAAAAAAATTTTTGGCTCCGCCCTTGCTTCTACTTATGTGTTTATTGCTAAGTCGATAGATGTATGACATTTAAGATTAGAACATGTAAATATTGCATCTATTAAACAACTTAGAAGCTTGTTCATCATTCATAATTTATCTACCAATGAATTATCTAAACGTCGATTTTGCGTCAAAACAAAATTTACCAAGAAACCTTGTGACCAGTAATTCAAAGAGAAACTCAACTCTTTGAATTAATTCATACCAATCTAGTTAACTTCAAGAATACAAGGAGTAAAGACGTTAAATTTTACTGCGTGTCATTCATAGACAAGTTCACGGTTTACAAGAGTATACTTGCTTCGAAGCAATTCACTTGTTTAAAGTAAATTGTTACCTAACCTCACTGTGTCAATTAAAATCGAAAGACATTGATCCTTAAGTATCGGTGTCTTCTTTCTCAGAAACTCCGCTATATTTTTCTTTCTCGTTTTAAAAGGTTTTGCTTCTCTTTCTCAACCCATTTGTGGGGAATTGTTAGCTATTTGGGCGGACGATGGAAATGGGCTACAGAAAGCTTATTTTGAACAAGCCAGCCTCAGCCAGCTAGCATTAATGTGTGTACAAGCACAAGGTGTCTCGAATCCTAGACTGGACCAATAGGATTATCCCACGCGTCCCTAGCCTCCCTGTCGGCCACCTGATTCATTTCCCGCCAGAGCCGGAACAACTTTAGGCTTTCACGTCATCCCAAACGGCGCCGTTGCATACACCCTGTCTTCTCCAAAATGAAACCTTGTTTAATCGTAATGGGGACTTTATGTTGCTGTAAGTCCCCCAAATTCGACTAGAAATCTCGCCCCCAATTTTGAAACCCTAATCGTGCGAGCGAACCTCTCGTCTCGTCTCGTCTCCTCTCCTCCACAATCTGAATCAGGGTCTAGGCGGCGGAGGCGGAGATGGGGATATTCTATGGTATGGTGGCGAGGGGTGAGGTTGTGTTGGCGGAGTTCAGCGCCTCGCCGTCCAATTCGCCGGCGGTGGCGAGGGAGGTTCTCCACAAGTTGCCGCCGGGGATGAACGATAGCAACGCCTCCTACTCGCAGGACCGATGCATCTTTCACGTCAAGAGGACCGATGGCCTCACCGTTCTCTGCATGGCCGATGACACTTTGGGAAGTAAGTTTTATTCATCATCATCATATACTTCTCTTTCCTTTACTTTTTTTTCAATTACCCGTTTTCATAAAATCAATCCTTTCACTGTGCAAAACATGATATCAGCATGCTGGGATGCTATAATTTACAGTTTATGGCATATTGGGAAATATATGGTATTTTGAATCTGCTATATATACAAAGCTTAGCTTACATAAAATAGCTTGTGGTTGTATAGTGTGGTTTTGATATGATTGGTATGACATACTTGATCCTTGCTCATGACTCCATAAACTCAGTCCAACAAATTGTAACATGGAATATGTATTTCTTGGAAGAGAGTTGTTGAATGAGCCTCTTTGTGACTATTTATACCAATTTCATATGGTCAGGCCCGTCTGGGTAAATCAGTTCTATAGAATAACACTATTTATACTTCCTTTTCCTTACAGACTGCTTGCTGCAATGCATAAATCAATAATTGTTTCTATCTTTATGGAGGGTAGTGTGGTAAATCTTTTCAATTGGCTACTACAATAGTTCTGTTTCCATTATTTAGTTTGAGTGTGTATTCCACTGTTGCATAAATTAAGGTTGTGTTATTAATATCTATTGATGTTCTAGTTTACTGGTTTTGTTATATGAATGGGTCTGCTTGATTTTTTGTGCAGGAAGAATCCCATTTGCGTTTCTTGAAGATGTTCATCAAAGATTTGTGAAGACTTACAGTCGGGCTATTAACTCAGCACCTGCTTATGCTATGAATGATGATTTTTCAAGAGTGCTAAGCCAGCGGATGGACCATTACTCGAATGATCCAAATGCAGATAGTTTAAACCGTTTGAAAGGTGAAATGAGTCAGGTAGGTTTTGGTGTTGAGGCCCGTCCAAACGGCCTAATCAGGCCCTTCATTGATTTTCTTCTCATAGTTTCATATAATAAGAAAACCATCTTAGATGGTGTGTGGTTGTGATCCTTCTTTCTTCCTCGTGAAGTTGAAATGTCTAAGAAAATAACCAAGTAGGATGTAGAATCATCACTGGCCAAGTCATTCCCAAGTGACTCATCAATTGCCATGTAGGATGTAGAATCATGTTGGCCTAATGCAATTACACGTCTTTCCTTTATTAGGAGTGAAATGGGTGTTTGCATTGGTTTTACAAAATATAGTTATCCACTTTGTAAATCCTTAAATTTGATATTAATTCCTTTTGGTATATGGTGTCTTGCAATGACAACAGGTGCGGACTGTGATGATAGACAACATTGACAAAGTCTTGGAAAGGGGTGACCGCTTGACTTTACTCGTCGATAAAACTTCATCAATACAAGGAAATACACTGCGCTTCAGAAAGCAATCTCGCCGTTTTAAAAATACAGTGTGGTGGAGAAATGTCAAACTCACGTAAGTTACCAAATAGAGACCCCTGTTAGACTATTATCCTCTTGCATGGGTGAATGATATGCACTTCATATTACTTCTCTGGGTTTTGTTCAAAAGTTAATGGAGATACCATGTAGCTTAAACTCGAAAAATAAAACCACTAGATTGTATGTTCTGTCCCCAATCATACTTTAGATTTACGGATGAGCTTCACCAGTTCTGGATATGTTGTCTGTCATCATGTTTACATTATTATATATTCTTCCAATCCTCCCTAGTTACATTCTCGTCTTTCTCAATAGAGCACTGATGTTGTTTATATACTGACGATCAATAGCATCCTCATTTTTGGTGGAAATTTGACTTGACCATCAGTGTGCATGACTGTCTTTAGAAGTTTATTGTCTTATCAGAAAAGTGAAGATCATTTCTTGTTCTCATGAAGGAAAAAGAAAACTGTTTGATTCTGCCTGCTAGGTTATTTTTTCAATAATTGTCTTTCCTCGGCTTTTCTGATACGTGTTCCTTTTGTAATGCAGGGGGGCTTTGATACTCTTACTTTCCTTCATCATCTATGGTGTGCTAGCATTTTACTGCCGCGGACCGTTGCTGCCTGCTTGCATCAAGTATTGAGTGAGTAAATACATAATATCTGATATCATTGACAAATTCGCAATTCTCTTCATTTTTTTAAATTTTTGTGTGCAATTTGCCTTTACAAGATCCATTGTTGTGTAATCTAAAGGTACAGTTGTATCTTCTCCCTCTCTTCATTACTTGTAAATGATTTCAGAAGCCTTCAGATATTCAACTCATACTGTAACCAATAACCATACTTAATTACATGGGAAACAAAACCCTATGAATTCAGTGCTTACTATTGTTATTCTAAACACCCTATGAATTCATTGCTCACTATTAATGATTCTAAAATTTTGTGCAGAGAAACTTTTGCTTTAGTTTTAAGAATGAATTTTAGATCATTATAGTTACTTGGTCAACGGTTTGATAGTGGGCATAAAAATTGCTTCGTGTGCATGTGTCATTCTCTAGTCAAAATTTCAAACAACAGACTACTCATTTAATGTTTTGAGTAATTGCGGTTTGAGCTAGCCCACTCAAAGTATTTTATCTTATAATTCATTATTATTTTTATTTCAATTTGAAATTAAAATAGAAGTTTAATGAAAAACCTTGGTTACCAAAAGTTTATAAATAACAAATAGTTATGGGTATAAATAAATTTAAGGATAATTGCATGAAGTCAATAAACTTACATTTTTGTTGTTTGTATAAAAGCATGATTAATTTTTTTCATATAATCACGATTCTTTATTTGCATAGCATATTGTTAGATCTCTGTTAGTTTAATTTTCTATTAATTGTGAAATGATTATAATGTCCCTAAAAATTCTTCAAAATTTTAAAGTGTAATTTGGTCTCTTCTCTTTCTTTCTCTGACCAACTCATCGCTAGAGCTAAAGGAGATGGTGTCGGGATTGATGTTGAGGGAGACAATTCAAAATTACAAGTTGCAAAAAAAAAATAGTACATGTCACTTGTTGCAACACATACACAATTCATAAGCAGTCAAAAACTGAGTGTGAGTAGTTTATTTGAGACAATCAAATGCACAATAAGTTTGAATAAGTGAATCAATACAAAAAGAATTAGAATCACCAAAAATTATGATAAATTAAGGAGAGAAACTAATATGAAAGACCTTGAGGCCGTCGAGAGAGAGAAGACCACTGAAAATACATTCCTTGAGACCGGTGTCTAGCACTGTGATGTCGTATTGTTCATTCATATTCATGCCTTTTGATGATCATTAGTTCCTTGTAAATAAATAAATAATTGTGGGCATACCGTGTTTAATCGATTGATGATCCAAGTCATAGTAAGAGTCAATAGTAAAGAGTCAACGTGTATAGAGTGTTATGTGATTTTTCGTTTTCACAAAATGACCCTTGTGACACACCATTCATTTGTAGGTTGTGTACATTATGAGACTGTCGTTTCTCATACTTTGACTTCTGGTTTGATGAGATATTAGTTATATATTTCTTAATTATTTTATATATGATAATTTCACATAATATTCATAACTAAATATCCTTTTCAATTTATGTGACATTGATGGAGTCGTGCACGGGAGTTGTAGAGAAGTTTCTCCGCTGGCATTAGTTCCAGCGCCATCTCTTTCGGCTCCGGTAAGGAGTTGATCGGAGAAAGAAAAATAAGAGACCAAATAACTCACTTTAAAATGTTGAAAATTTAAAGTTGACATAACTTTATGCAAAAAAAAAACTAGTAAACCACGATTTTATGCAAAAAAAACTAGTAAAATTTACTGTGACTTTACGTAATTTCACTACAAATTTATATGAAACATGAGTTATATGGATTTTTTTCAAAGTGAACTTTTCATTCATAAAATCACCAGAGGGAAAGAACTCCACAACTGAACATCGAACACCAGCCATGTACAGTTTATAAGTAATACAGTACAAGACAACCTTAAGACACCTTATCTCTTTTGAACACCTCCGGCAACCATGTCAGACACACCGACCACCGAAACTAAAACACAATAAACAAACGAAACATGTCGGGCATTCTGACAGCCGCTAAAAACACTAAACCAAACAATACGAAACACACACAACTAAAAACAAAAAATACAACAAAACCAAACAAAACATACCACATTTCCACATTCTTTGGAACACATCCTTTCATCTAAGCTTAAATATCTCAGCAAGCGTTGCTCCTCAAGTATCTCTCACGAGAGTATTAGATCACCACCCATTCTTGGGTTTCGAAGGAAGAGTTTGTGAACCCGCAAAACTATACTATACAATACAATACCTGCGTTGTGTGCGGATATGGGAATGGAAATGGAGCTCCACCTCTGATACCTCTCGCTTCGTCTTCTCTTCTCTTCTCTCATGGACTGACAGAAAACTAACACAGACCCATTATCTTCCCTTTTCTCCTCTTCTTCTCTGGGTTTTGGGCTTCTATCATGAAAATTGTCGAAATGGGTCCAGAGAACAGCTCCAATTCGAATCAGAGTGATGGAAATCGAGGCCATAACAAGGCTTCCTCCACCCAGGTGCTCTTGAATGTCTACGATCTCACTCCTATCAACAATTACATGTATTGGGTCGGCTTCGGGATCTTCCATTCCGGCATTGAAGGTTCGGGACTCTCTCTCTCTTCTAATTTTATCTTCCGTGATCTGGGTTTGGGCGTGACTGTGATTTGATATGGGTATTCATGTTCGTGATGATAGATGATGTGGGTATTGGTGTTTTCCGTAATCTTCATGCTAGGAAAGGGTAGATCCAGAATTATAATTCATTGGATGTACAGTAATTCATTTTCTATGTTTTTTACATGCTTTAGAAAAATCATTCAAACACGAAATCATGCTTTCCATATTTTGAAACCATTGATTTTGAATCATCCCTTATAGTTGATGCTAACTCATACCTTTAGAATTAAATAGGATATAAAGATCAATTTACTTAAATTACAGAACAAAATCTATAATTTCTGACAGTTTCAAATAAATTGAAATCACACATTGACATGCTTGGGAATGTAAACGTAATTGTCTATGAGAATTATTATGATAATGTCTTGAGATATTAATTAGAAGTGCAGAAATCGAATGGGAATTTTATGTTTCCAACTTTATTATAGAAGTTTTGAGTTTTCTTGATGAGCAAAACCATAAAGAAGAAACTTATTATGATTGCCAAGTCTCACTGTTTCTTCCATATGGAAGCGATGATACCATGTTTTGCTTGTTAAATTGTTTTCAACTTTATGTAATGTGGTAGGGCCTGAAATTTAAGAAACTCACTTTTACTCCCTAAAAGATTGAGTGTGACCAGTAGAATCATTTTATGATAGCATTGATAGAAGTTCGTAATATTGAAATGTTAACCAAATAATGTAAGGTTTGAGGGGCTCCAACTAAGCGAGTATTGGGAGTGAGATTTATAAATAATAAGATTATTTTATCTTAAAATTTCAGTGGGGAACTTGCAAAGCTGAGGTATAGCATAGTTTCACCCCA
Organism: Geranium brycei; assembly: GCA_036897365.1. Classification (NCBI taxonomy): domain Eukaryota; kingdom Viridiplantae; phylum Streptophyta; class Magnoliopsida; order Geraniales; family Geraniaceae; genus Geranium; species Geranium brycei. The sequence continues at coordinate 5,821 of JAYMTP010005906.1, read as the reverse complement.
GATTTTAGGGGCTTGGATTTTATAATTTTTTAGCTTAATCACACATGACTTATCAAAAGATGCTTAATCACTAGTGGGTTTAAATAGTTCGTGTGGAAGAGACGATTTGTGTGCTTTCCCTATTCTTTGACCAGTTATATGGAATTTGAAGCTGATTGAGGTATTTTCTATGTAATTGGTAGTCACGCAGTTCATTGTGAGGAAGTCCTTAGCACTTATATAGACGGGAGGCATGTTTATATTTACCATTAATCAGATAGAACTCTGGCTTAAATTCCTGAAGATTGTGGCTGCCTGGGGCTTTTCTTTGATTGGATTTAACATTTATTTAGACGATAATATGCTCCCCATTTTAAACTTTTAAATTAATATCAAGCAAATGACATGACTGTGCTCATGAACATTTGGTATTTATTAGTCATGTCAGTTCAGTGAAATCAATATGCCAATTTGTCCAATAGGATTTAATCTTTTAGCTAACTCTAGGGATTTATGTGTGTGTGCAAATGCATGTGTAGCGGTTTGGAGATCTGAACTCCTCGTCTGTCTCAGTAGCTACTGCACTGTTAATTTATAATAATGATTGCCTTATTTTTCGGAATGCCATTTGAACCCGATGATTAGAATTTCCTACAGTGCTCCCTCCCCTATAATTTTTCCCCTGGTATGATAAACTATAATAGTATGGTCACTTTCACTGTGTACAACAGTCCATGGTAAGGAATATGGATTTGGAGCCCATGATTTCCCGGCTAGTGGGGTCTTTGAAGTGGAACCAAGGAGCTGCCCTGGTTTCATATTCCGCTGCTCAGTCAAATTGGGGCGCATAAGTATGCCTCCCTCTGAATTCCGGTCCTTTATTGAGAGTATGGCTGCTGACTATCACGGAGACACTTACCATCTCATCTCGAAGAATTGCAACCACTTCACTGACGACATTTCGTGGAGATTGACAGGCAGACATGTCCCTGGGTGGGTCAATCGGCTTGCCAAGCTTGGTACATACACTCCTAAATCTTCTTATTTGCTTTCTCTTATACAGAAAAAACTAATCGATAATTGCAAAAGGTGATTGTGTAGTATTCCACTGTTTTATTACAAAAACTTAACGTGAACTATCCAAATTTTTGCAGTTGTCAAACTTTGTCAAAAAGATAAGGAATTGGGTCATATGCATGTCACGTGACCTTCAATTTTTTTTCAAAAGGGCATAATTGCCCCTAGAATAAAAAAAACATTCTTAATTGAATTTGGATATATATTAATTTGAAGGGTATATTTGTTTTTTTCAATTCAATTTTAATGGTGTCATAAACAGTGCGAAAAAATGAAACAAGTTCATGGTAAGTTTTTGCAATAAACTTAGTACACGGATCCTTTTAACTAAAGTGAGATATTACACGGCCAATTTTTACAATTATCCCAATTTTTTATGTTCTTTTAAGAAAAAGTATATTATCATAGACACTACAAAAGAATATTCTACATCTACCCCGAGAAATCCACCTGCCCCCAAGCAGGTACCTATTAAAACTGAAGTTGCTTTTGGTTCAATTTTCAGGATCTGTGTGTAGCTGTCTGCTTCCAGAGAGTCTTCAAGTAACCACTGTTAAGCAGCTCCCTGAATATCACGAGTGCTCGGGTATGTAATGTAGTTAAATTATGTTTCCTCTTATTCTGTTCATAATAGCCATCTACCAATAATCCTTGCGGTTCTGTATTTGTGCAGAAGAAGACGATGATGCTTCTCTATCGACCCTCACAGTTCGCGAACCAGCAGACGAGTCAAGCCAAGAGAAACATCTATTGCCACGAGCGTCAAGTGGCATTAGTGGAGATGTAGCTTTCATTAGAGAGTCACACAAATGAGGAGGAAAGGGAGTATCTGAATACTCTGCTGTTGTGCTGTGTTTCTATGATTTAGAATGGAACCAGAAGTGAATTCACTGTCTGGCCTCATCCCCCGAAATTAGATTTCTCAACAGGTTGTGTTGTGTGTACTTTATTTTTTTTAGCTTAGAGATGAAGTAGAAAGTGTGTCACTTACTAATTTTGCCCATCTATTTATCGCACCTTCTCTTGTGAAATGGAAGATTAAGATTTATTTGCCTTCTGTTACAGTCAGAATATCGCATCACATGTCTATATATGTCTATATATGCATTGCGCATATTGTGCAATAGGTTCAGACACATTAAATTTATATGGATAATCACACATAACTACATATACTATACTTGTTTAGCACGTAACTAACCTCAACTTTAAGACTTGACTTCCCACTCACCCAACAACTTTTTTCTTCTCACGGAGCTTGACGGGGTGAGAAATGGCCACATGTTCTGTACACGTGATCGGTTGCTGAGTGTATAAAAACTCAAATACCCCCTTAGTTTAAAACGTTGGTAATTAGTAAAGGTGTAGAGTTAGAATTGACCATTTCTCAATCCGGTTGGAGTAGCGAAGATGAAGGCGAGCAAATTGGAAGACGAAGGTGGTCAGAGGTCAGTGAAGCGATTTGACGGTCGTCAGAGGCAGCAAAGTGCGAAGTACTCATACAGGCGTCAAGTTTCATGGGGCGACAGTGGAAGAGATGTCTGAGGTATGTATAGGGTTTAGGGTTTTCATAATTTCTTTTGCATGATTGATGTTTGTAAATTAGGGTTCTTTCTTGTGGCGGTGTGTGAATGAGGTAGTATTGAATATATGTATATATGTCGTTGTTGATGAGTTTTCTATTGGTAAAATTAAGTCAATAGTGGGAAGGTAACTGTATTCAGTTTGAAGAATGCAATAGAGGAGTTTGTCAGTGAAGACAGTTTTAAAAAAATATTGGGTTGCTACACTTATGAAGATTATGTCCCACTCTACAATATTAATAGAGTTCATCCATTAGCCAAAATGACCCCAAATGGGAAGTTATAGAAGTAGGTTCAAGTTGCCTAAGAAGGCAAAGAATATTTCATTTATGACTGATTATGATAACCGTGTTCTACCTGGTTATAACAAGGGTTCAAATAAGGGTGGGGAAGTGATTAAGGGAAAGAAATTTCATATAGTTGAGTCATTGATGAGGACATAGTGCATGAGGAAGAGGTGGATCCATCTAGGGATGAGGCAGTGGCCAATGATGGTGTGTGTGAGGAAGAGGTGCATGAAGAGATAGACGGTGATAGTGATAGTACATACAAGGTTGAGGATGACGGTGAGAGTGACACTACAGTGATGATGAGGATGATGATGAGTTGGTTGATAATGTGCCCGGGGGTGTTTCGATATGTATTCAAAACATATGCAACAAAGAAAGGATTTGACTATTACTATGTAAGGAACTATGCCAAAAGAAATTGGGATTATGTGCAAGCAACGGAATTGCAAATTTTGTTGTCAGTGTAGTCGACAAGAGAATGGTCATGTGGAGATAAGGGTTTTCTACATAGAACACAATTGTGTGCAACATGTGGAAAACAGAGGGTTACTGCTGACCTCGTCGCACAAAGGTATGAACTTTATTTTGTTGATTATTTTTTTAAAACAGTAGGGTTAATAATGTTTTTAAATTAATTTCTGAATTACTACTTATGTTTATTACTCTTGCAGGCTCATTCCCACCATTCGTAACATACTCTAGATAAAAGTGAAAAGCCTATAGAGGATTGTGTAGGAGTTGAAAATCGTGGATCGAAAATCACAACTATATAGTACACTGACCAAAGCCAAGGAGTTGAATTCCAGAGATTTAACTAAGTAGTAGACGACTTGCACACATACTATGAGATTATTAGGCGATCTAATCCATGGAGCAAAGCGACAATTAACGTGGAAAAGTTAGTAGTTCCACCCGGTTCCAAACGCAGAGAAAGGTTTGTCCGAATGTATATACGTTATGCAACACAAAAGCATGGGTTCCTTGCTGGGTGTAGACCATTTGTCGGCATTGGTGGATGCCAACTTAAGAGTCGGTTTGGAGGGCAATTAAGTATTGTGGGTTGGGACACAGATGGTAAGATGTTCCCACTTGCTTTTGCTATAGTGGAGCATGAGAACAAGGCCTCGTGGGGATAGTTCCTACAACGATTGTTCCTACAACGATTCTTTGATGACTACGGGTATGGATTATATATTTTTATATTTTTTACATATTGCATCTCATTTTAAAAAAATTGATTAACTAATGTGTTGTTTAATTTGTATAACAATTTGAAAAGTGACTGCCTGACATTAAGAGTAACTATTTCAACTCTAACTGCAGATTTCTGGAGCTCGGGAGGGTGAAACTGGAGAAATCTATCGAGAATTTTTCCCACCCAACAAACCTTTTGCCCAAATTTTCGATCGTCGTTGCGATTCAAATTGGGGCTGCAACACCACTGTCGCACTCAATTCGTCGTCCCTTCTTCATCCTCCCCTCATTTTGCTATCAATTTTCGTCTATCGTCAATAGGTATTCAAATCTCATAGACATCAACGTTTTCCACTAAGGGGGTATTTGGGTTTTTACACATTCAGCAACCAATTATATATACGACACATGTGACCATTTCTCATGACGTCAAGCTCCGTGAGGCAAAAAAAAATTATATGTGAACGGAAAGTCAAATTTTAAAATTGAGAATAGTTATATGTGAAACATGTATAGTTGAGATGTTATATAGTTGAAATTACTGATGTGTCAAATTACCCTTAAAAATATGATAGGTGATTTGAACCTTAATGTCATACCAGTGTTTGTAGGTCCGAATTCTGAGAGCACGTGTATGGTATGGGGATGAGGGAAAGGTCAACCGTTTGATTAACCATAATAGGGTTGGTTAGATTTGCCAATTTATCAAAGATAACAGAAAATAATGTAAATAGGAATTAGAAAATGTTAACATTAATCAGTTTAGTCATTCAAATTGATGAAATTACAATATGTGATGAATAATATATTACAGTTCGATTTGATCCACAGTTCAAAAAAATAGAGATAAATTTTAATAGGTTTGACCAGTCTGATCCAATCAGTTTAAATCACAAAGTCGAACGATAGTAAACCATCCATATAAATAACATAATTTCAAGTATATTAATGCCACAAAGTCAAAGGGAATTACCAAATAATCCAGACACAAAATGGTTGATAAATCAAACTTACACTAATCCAACATAGAATAGAACCAACTTTAGCTAATAATTTTTGTTCCTTACACTTACAGCCATAAGATTCAAAATAAACAAATTCCCCTTCACACACTCTTGCTCTTCTCCACATTACCAATTACCCAAGATTTTATGCATTTCATCTCTCCACCCTACGCGGATCTATATACCATCGAGCCCCAGTTTGGTAGTCAGCCAGGCACAAACCTCATCCGTTTCCTCGGGAATCGTGTAGTGGCCCAGCCTGCGCAGATCATACCAGCTTTAATTTTCGTCTAAACAAGATATAGGGATACATTTTGGTGTGGTTACATACCCATTGTACGATTTAAATGTCACATCTTGGAATCCAGAAGAGCTCAAGGCCAGTGAAGATTTCTCGCCAAATTTGTAAGGAACAACATCGTCAACTAAAAAAATAAGAGCATTATTTCATGGTAAGTGAAACTTATGAAGCGCAATCATCGTGACTGCTGAGAAACTATAAGCAAGAGTAGTTCAGCAACCACAACAGTTATATAAAACTCAGACTCATGCTCGCTTACTTGCAACCAGATAACAACAGAAGAAAACTTCCATCTATATTCTTCACGTCTAAATTGTGACTAGTTTACAATGACATACTTGAGAAATAAGCATCATTTATTTAGTTTATATATATAGGGGCGCATTCAAGTGA
>JAYMTP010005905.1:0-12733 GCA_036897365.1 Geranium brycei | reverse complement strand
CGAAATAGTGAAATCATTCCACTGGCAAAGTGCCCCCAGATGTAGGTGAGGTTAGCACCGAACTGGGTTATCAACTTCCTGTGTTATTTACTTTCAGTCCTGAACTGTTGTTCTCATAATTGCTGTTTGTCAAAGAAATTGTTCCAACATTATCTGTGACATTCCATTTAAACAGAATTAATAATTTCAATAATATTTTTCTTTAGCGAACCGGAATTGGGTTGGTCTCAACAGTTATACAGTACTACTTACGAAAACAGTTTTGCGAGAATTACTGCACAATGTGTGATGCCACCCACTAGTTAAGTTAGTATTTTTATATGGCAGTTATTTGAATTAATATATTTTATGAGTTTTTTGAATTAATTGTTTAGATATATTTAAGTAACTTTTCTTTAATTAATTTTTTGAACTAGCTAGGTATGCCTTAATTAACATCAGTTGGGATTATGAAAAAATTAATTTAAGTAAATTACAATTACTAAAAAATTAGGATACTTACCAAAATATTTTATTATTATAAATTACTAACAACGGTAATTTATTTGACTTAAGCCCCTAATAATGTAATTTATTATACTAACTTTAACTGTTATTGAATTACAATTTATTTGACTAATTATAATTTATCACTAAAATTAGGAATGTAATTTACCAAGACCTCTCCACTAATATTATGGGGTTCAAACCCGTGTGGTGTTCCCTTGTACAAAAGCGTGGTTAACTTTTTTTTTTGTTGTTGCATAAAACTACGGCTAATAAAAAAAATAATGTTTTATAGATTTGAAAATTTTTTAATGACATTTTGATTATATTAGGGTTAAGGACTTTTGATATTTCAAATAAGAGTACACTCGTGTTATTCCCACTACAAACCCTCAATTTACTTTCTATTTACTATATAATTCCGTCAAATCAAATTCACACTCATCATCATGTAATATAAAAACACTAAAATCATCATAAACTTTAACTTCTCAATAGCAAATTACACGATCATGCCCAAATAAAAAATACGGTCTCAAATCAAATTAACGAACAACACTAAAGAATAAAGTCATTTCTCTCTGCATGATCGTGTATCTTAACAAACTCTCCTTGCCAAACCCAAAATTCCACAATATTCGTCATTCCAATAAGCCAAGAAAAAGATAGTCGTACCCTTCAAGTTCTAAATTCCTCAATCTTGCTGTATTTATTATTTTTGTAATCGCTTCGAGTCATCGCCGCCTCACAAAAATCTGGCTAATCGAGGTTGGGACCCTACCGTTAGTTTCTACAATAGAGGAATGCTTTATTTAGTCCTAGAATTATCTATTAATTGTTAATTTTATTTTTCATAACGAGCAGTTTGTCTTTTTACTTAAATTTTAACAGTGTTAGGAACCATGCTAAGAAAACAAAGTTAATCCAAGAAAACATTGACATTTTTTTGTTAACAATGGTTGCATGCAATATCCCCCTATTAGTGAGTCACTGCCAGGGCAAAATGAAGCTAATTAGTTATATGTACATCTGGTAGCAATTTTAATATGCATCTAAAAATCTCTACATTATGTGTTAAAATTTTCATTATTAATATGAATCTATTCTCAAGAGTTAAAAATACTTGGATTAAAATTTGACTCACTTAAAAGTTTGAATTAATAGATTAAAACTTTGACTTGTTATTAAACTAGTTAATAGATCAACAAACGTCTTTGTTTTGGAAAGATTTGATACCAAAGTCAGGTAAGACCCAATATGATTGAAAGTTCAAACTGACAGATAGCCGTAAAGATCGACAGACATTTTTATTTTGACCGCTTGCTAAAAGCAAAACACAAACCAAATAACATAGCATGGATATATTGGAGAGAAACAAAGCACAAGCACTAGAGGTAGGCAGTACTAATTGAGGTGGGCGAGGTCCATGACTTTCTTCCAAGCGGGGCGGCTCGAGATGACCTCCCACCAGGCATTGAGGCTCTTCCTCCCGGTCGCCAAACGCGCCGTCACGCCATCGTTCATTAGTTTCTTAATCACGGGAAGGTGTGTCAGGTCAGCGAGCGTGAAGGAGTCTCCGGCAAGGTAAGTGCTCTTGGACAGCCTCTCCTCGTACACGTCGAGCACCTTCTCCAGCTTCTCCTCGGACGACTTGGCGAGCGCCGCGTCCCCGGGCTTCCCCATCCGCGGGAGCAGCACCACCTGAAACAAATAGGCGTAAACCAGCTCGTTCAGAACCATACCTTCCACGTCCATCCACTGCTCCACCACCGCCCTCTCCTCCAAGCTCTTCCCCAGGAGCTTCGCGCCCCGCTCCGCGTATTTTGCAGCGTAGTACCTTATGATCGCTCTTGACTCTGCCATGCACACACAAATGTACCCAAATTTTAGTTCCAGACCACAACGGAACCTGAAATCGACCAAATTAACTCTCACCAAATTTTTTTTAGGCATCACAATTTTTGGAGATGATGTGCTGTGTAATTTGTTAATAACAGAAATATGTTATGAACTTTGAATTTTTTGAACAAAATGTATGTACTTGTAAAATTTGACAAGATTGCTCATGATATAAAAAATTAAGTTTTAAAAAATAATTTTTAATTGAAAAATTAAATTACAATTTTTTAGTTGAAGACATTTTCAGAACAACTTATAAAAATAATTCTTAATAGTAAGAGTAATGTTGTCATTTACACATATTTTGAACAAAAAATCATAATTCACTTCAAAATTTTGCCCTATTTGCAAACACCACTGATGGCAAACTAATTCCCAGCAAGACATCGGTCTCGTTAGTAAGGATAAAAAAAAAACTCGATGAAAATGTCAAGCCAACGGATGACTCGTCGGGAAGGTTTCTACGGGGAAGGTCTATCCCAGCGAAACTTTTTCCCGGCAAGACATTGCCAATGTCTCGCTGGGAATATTGTGAGCCAGCCCAACAAGGTTCAAAATTCGCTGGGACTGCAACACCTAGCCGGTAAGACCAGTATCTCGCTAGAAAAGTTGTATCTTTCCCAACGAGATGTTTCGACGTCTCGCCGGCTAAGATGCAATCCCCATTAGTGAAAAGTGTAATAGCACCGTGCATCCATTTTCTTGTTTTCTAAAATTACCAAATTGGACTATATTATTTTATTTTATTTGTATTCATTTATTTATCGTTTTAATTTGTGAGATGCCAATTTATATTTTTTCTGTAACACGAGAGAAAAGTTCAATTTAAATAATTAAAACACATGCGTTACCGAAGAGCTTGAAGTCGCCATCTTCAATGGCGGGAACTTTCCCGAACGGCTGTCGGAGGAGGAAGTCAGGTTTCTTATGGTCGCCGGCGTCAAGATCGATGGGGATGAACTCGAAATCAATCTCCTTCTCTATGAGGCAAGCTAGCACCCTCTGAGGAGAAACCCTTTTCACTGCTCCATATACCTTAACCACCATTTTCCTTATTTTCTCGATGTCACAACAAATAATGTTTCTTGATTTGTACTTTGTTATGGAGTAGACAAGTCTATTTATAGACTGACTATGGGTTGTCACGTGACCACTGGCTTTACCCACGTGATACTCATCTGTCGCCGTTGGTTTTGTGAGATTATATTTTAACATAGATTTCTATACCATGGACCTAACTTTGATTGATTTTAATATAACCTAAAATTTGATTCCTTATTAAGCTTTTCGGATACTCCACGTTAGCATCATGCAAAGGTTGAATGGATACAATTACAGTTTCCAACACAGCATGCACTTTCGGCCTTTGAACAATCTGAATCTGGGCTATGACCCATTTCTTGGCCCAGTATATCTGACTGAAGTCTCTAATGGGCCCATCTATTCAACTACTATCCCTCGTGATGGTCGCTTCAAACAAATCAGATATAGTTACCTCTCTAGGCATGACACCTAGACGGGCACGGACGAATGTGGTAGATTTTGTCCTTATTTAGATTGGACTGGAGATATAGAGTCGTTTAAAATCGAGATTAACGCGCAAGTGTATGCGACCGTCACAAGTAATACCTGCAAAACCAGTTCGAATCCTCAGATACCAAATAAAGTTTACTTCAGATTTAATTCAAGTTATAAATTATAAATAATGGTACGTGATTTAAGAGTGGATTTTATAGTAATATAAAATGCACAAGCTCGCAGAGAAATCTATTCAGAACAACGAATCATGGGTACTAGATCAATATAGATTTTCGTACATTCAATCACAATGAACGAATCATAAAGCAACATGGAAATCCTAAGTCCTCAAAAATGTCAATCCCTACTCTCGTAGTGAATCGAACCTTGAGTTGAATTACTCCCGGACCTCTCGTACCCGAGGTAATTCCACTTAGATAAAATTGACAATCGCGAGATAAGGGTTTACAAGTAAACTCATTGAATATGGTTAAGTCTGTTGTTCACCGGCCCTCTCGAATTCGGCAACACAACTCCAATAAATAACAGATGTTTCTCAACACAATCATTCAACAATTAAAAACCATATTCATAACCAATCATGCAAAAAGAATTCATTCATTCAATTGAAGTCTAAAAATGCATAACAAACGACCTAGCACCCATGATTACGGGTTTTTAGCCCATAATCATGGTGCTAACAATATGAGTGTTCAAGTTTAATTCTAGACAAAGAGTATAGAGAGGAATCCAAAACCCCAAACCCCTCCGGGTCGAAGATCATGAAAATTTTCTAGTTCCTCCGATCTCGAATGGTGATTGACGCCTCGATTGATCCTTGCACCTTGTTTTAGCCTTCAACGGTAATGAAGCTCCTCTCGAAGTCTTCAAGATCACCTTAGGGTATGCAGAAACGTTCTCTATTTGTCTATCTAACGGCTCTCCTCCTCTAAAACTCGTGTTTATAATGCTGAATTTGCATGTGTAACGGGCTGGGTAACGGGCCGTTAAGATGCCCGTTAACCCAACCCGTAGCTTACTTCAATTTTGACTTCTTTTTTTGTCTTGTAACGGGCTGTGTAATGGGCCGTTACATAGCCTGCTGCACCCTTCAGAAGTTGAAGTTCGCCAAAAGTTTCTTCTTCAAAGTTGTAGCGCTTCGAATTCTCTTCAATTTGGACTATAATTTCGCTTGATTTGGAGCTCTATAGTTTGAGTTATGCTATCCGTAAGTTTCAGCGACAGTTATGCTCAAAATGATCATGAATTGACCTGTTTCTGCGTGATAATCACTCAACAACCCGTAATTGCATAAAGGCATAAAAGATACACGCTCGAGGGTAAAAACATAGGAAATATTAACCGAAATGTAAACGTGATGCGATCGCATCATTTACCTCACTTTAGAAATGATAATGGGTAAGTTTGAGACAAATTTTGTGATTCACATTTTGGATCTGATCATATTACTGTCACTAAATTTTTATTCGCTTCGAAGTATTTTATCATGCCTAATTATCATTCGGTATGTACACACAAAACAAAAAACATGAAAAATTCTAAATCCAATTGTAACATTGTATCATAAAAACTAGTAATCGACATTAATTAATTAATTAACGTAATAAAATTTAAGAATTCTCTTAATTCGATACTCTCATATGTACTTTTTTTGAAAACAAAAGCTGCATTGATAAGCATCAAGGGAATCAACAAGAACAAAGTTGGGAAGAACAATACCTTCACCTAACATTCAATCAGGCCATGACAAGGCAACCCTAGCCAGTAAGTGAGACACCGTTAGCTGTCTTTATTTATTTATTTATAGCTTGATACAAATATTACCACAAGAGCGCATCGAACATCATTTCAGTTATGGTTACGTAAATAAAAATGAGACAATATCAATACTGGTGCATCTCAACAAACATCATCAATTTCTTCCAGGCCGGGCGGGCAGAAATATCCTCCCACCAGGCGTTCATATTCTTCCTGGCCGTGACAAAATGCGCCATTCCGGCTTCTTTCATGAGGTAGCTGGTGGCCGGCAGGTGGCTCAGGTCGGCCAGCGTGAACGACTCCCCGGCCAGGTACGTGCTCTTGGACAGCCTCTCCTCGTACACGTCGAGCACCTTCTCCAGCTTCTCCGCGCACGACTTGGCCAGCCCCAGGTCTCCGCTCTTCCCCATCTTTGGAAGGATAAAAACATTAAACACGATGTTGAACACCAGGTCGTTGAAATTGTGAGCTTCCACTTCCAGCCACTGGTCCACCATTGCCCTCTCCTCCAAACTATTCCCTAGCAAATTCGCCCCCTTGTTCGCATATTTCGCCGCATAGTACCTTATGATCGCTCTCGATTCTATATATCCACCATCCAGATTAGTCCATATATATTTATTCACTTCACCAATTTGTACTTTCTTGTACAACTTGTCTAACATTACCTACAAATTTTAATTACTATGGTGATCCCAAAACTATAATCTTCTAAGTTGCCACATGGCAATCTATTTGAAGAGATTTCTATGAATTTTATTTTTTGAAAATTCTGATTTTATTGAATTTAAATAATGTATTGTAGTATACTATTACAATTAAAACTCAATTAAAAATTCTGATTACTGTAGTATACTAATACATTTCAAACTCAATTAAAACTGAAACTAATATATTGTAGTGTTCGAATACAATTTAATATTAATTAAGATTATGTTGGATTACAATTCTTTTTTTAAACTAATTTGAATACAAGTTAATCACGTGTCCCTATTTAAAATATGATTCATTAACCAAATAAAACAATATCTTTCTCATTCATTAGATTATGATGAATTTTTGTTGATACATTTGATTATGCAATATTCTGATCCGTCGTGTTAATTTTCAGGAGACAAATGATGGATTGAAAAAGAAATATTATTGGATTTGACTACTTCAGACAGATTCAATAACAAAACAAGATCGGCAGTGATGACAAGAAAGTGAATGATTTGGTAATGTTCAATATAAGATAGTAATTTTTTTGAATCCAAACGTGATTTGTTTTTGAAACTGATTTCTCCATGTTATTGAAGAAATAAATAGCAGTTAAGAGACAGTCAATTGAGTTCAAGAAACCAAAAAAACTATCATAGATCGCATAAAAGACGATACGATATTAATATGTGTATCAATTACTTTTATACAAATATCTGTTTATCATCTACTAATTTTTTTATTCCTCGATATTTTGGAATCCGCGAGCCTTATTCAATGATTTATTTGAATTGTTTTTTTTCGTTATGTTGTTATTGGAGTATTATTGATATTTATTTATTTTAATTTAATGTTTTCTTTTATTTTTTAATTTAATTTATAATAGTTCACTTTATTAATACAAATTTGAACATATTAAACAATTTGAATTATTCAATGATATTTTACAAACAACACCGCGCATCGCGCGGAGCTACAACCTATTATTACTTAAAGTTGATGACATGTTCCGTACCAAATCATAGTTGACGCTAATTTGCTTTCTCTAATCTATTAAATACCCTATTCCATAACTTGCTTCTCTCACAATCTACTTAACATTTATGTGTAAATTTTTTTAAAAACTGATTCTTTTTTTTCATTTTTCATGAAGTAGTTGTGGTTAACATATATGTATTTTGCTGAATTGGGTTTTTCCCAGAGCAGTCCATAGACCTAATTATACTGATTTCAGGGGTAATTGATGTGCATGTTTTAACATTTTTTTTGTTTTTTTCTTTTCAATTTTCATGGAGAAGCCATAGCATTTATTTTGCTGAATTTGTTTTTTTCTCGGGAAGTGCATAGATCTAGGAGCGCTTACGACTTAACTGAGATGGCCGGTTCTAAGAGAATCAAAACCGAAATCGAACTGGTGGAATTCAGGTCGGGGTAGTTTCAGTTTAATTCGATCAGTTATATTTGAACTGTTTTTCATGTATTGTTAACTCTAGTTTTCCTCGTATTTACACTTCTCTACATTCGATTTGTTCCAATAATGTTTTATAGAGCAATTTTAAAATAAATGCTCGCTTATTCTTGTCTAGCACACATATTGCACATTTTTTTGGTAAAGTTAATATTATTATTTTCCAAAATAGCTTTAAATGTATGATTAACTAACGACCTACAAGGAAGTTGACACTTTTTTCACATAAATATGACTAATTTTAAAGTTTTGAATAAAGACCGATCATTTACGGTGTTTCCAACAACAAATTTGTGATGACTTTCGACTTATCAAATGACCTTCAATTTTTATGAAATTTATTATTTCGAAAATGTATGAAATTCATACATGTTTCTCATCAATATCTCATAGTCATTTGAATTCATTAAGGGTATAAAGTCGTGATAAATCATTTTAATAAAAGGACAAGTCAAGGAAAAAAAAGAAGTGATGGAAACTATTAGATTATATATAAACAATATTACAATTTCCAAAAATTCAATAATTAAAAAGCACTTCCTTAATCAATTTGTCCAAATTGATTTGAGATGATCCATTAGGCCCAACAGCTTCTTGAGCCATCCTTTTCAATTTCATAGCCTTCACTTTCATTTCATTTCCAAGGTCAGTGTCCATCAACTTAACCACAAGTTTCTCAATGTTTTCTCTTGAAACATCATGGTCCATTTCCATGCCTACTCTCCATTTATTACAACAATACCAACAATTGGTTATTTGATCCGCACAAACCGGCCAACATATCATTGGCACCCCCGCGGCGATACTTTCCAGCGTTGAGTTCCATCCGCAGTGCGTTAAAAACCCTGCTATCGAGGGATGGCTTAAAACCTGCTCCTGAGGGCACCAACTCACAATCAAGCCTCTTTCTTTAGTCTCCGTCAAGAATTCGGGAGGGAAAATCGGGTTTTCGCCATTGACAAGACCGTGTCTGATGATCCACAAGAAGTTCTTGTTACTACTAGCGAGGCCCCGCGCAAATTTCGACAATTGTTGAGTTGTCATCACAACGAGGCTCCCGAAATTGACGTAGATCACTGAATTGGGATCTTTGGAGTCCAGCCACTCGAGACACTTTGGATCTTCCTTCGACGAATCGGGTTTTGGGAAGCTCGAAGAGTTCTCGCAGACTCTTTCGGTGAGTTGATGGATTGGACCGATGGCATAGATCGGGGGAAGAGTTGTTGATAGTGCAGACATCAGTTCTCGTTCCTCCAGATCATCGAATGTGTTGAAGATGATAGCTGAGGCCCTCCGAGAGCTCGCGATGTGTTTGATGCATATATTTATGTCAAAATCGTCTATGTTCGTGGTTCTAACGAATGACGGAAAGTCTTTCAATCGTATACCTTCCATACCAGGTATCCCCTCAACGACGACATCCAAATACCCATTTGTCACGCAATCCATGTCTAATTGACACAGACAACACATTTAGAATTAGGCTCTTTGAATTTAACATGTCAAACTTATATGTCTACGCATAAGTTATTATTGAGAAAATGACATTTTACGGCGCCTAACTATGGTTGTTTCACATTTTGCTACCCAACTATTTTTTTTCTTTTTTAGTAACCTCACTTGTATTTTGTTTGGGACATTTTGATGCTAAAACTTGTCCCAAAATAGCATAGTTAGATGTAGTAAAATATCTCAAAATATAAGTTAAGGTACGAAAAAAGAGAAGTAAATAGTTATAGTTAAGGGTAGTAAAATGTCACTTTCCCCTTTATTATTGCAGTCGAAAACTAGAGGGTTTGTAGTGTTACCTTCCAAAGGTACGAGCCCTTTCTGAAGCAACTGAGGAAAGTGCGAGTAGGCCACAAAGGCACAGACACTCGCCGTCCAGAGCACAACGTCAGGGATCCCAAGTTCCCAAGCCACGTCGTGAGCGCATGTCAGAACGACGTCAGAAACAATGCAAGTAACGGGAGGATAACGAGTAACATCGTTGTTTAGTCTCAAAACAAGGTCCCGTAAAGAATCCAAACATTTCACGACGGCTGAACTGAAGAGAGCTTCCTTATCTCGAGTAGAATCCACACCATCACCGGGCAAGGGGTCGTTAATGGACATGAATTGAAAGGAGGGGATGCCACCAAGAGAGTCCAAACCTAGGCGATTATGGTTGATGTGTGTGTTGACAAAGGTGATGAAACAACCTTTGTGGTGAAGGAGCTTTGCTAGGTTCATCATTGGGTTGATGTGTCCTTGTGTAGGCCATGGTACACATACCACATGAGGCCTACTAGAAACCATTTCTCACTCTCTTTTTTTCACACAAAGAGGTAGTTGTGGTGAGATTGTATAGAATAGTGGCATATGGGTTTTATAGCATTAACACCAAATTAAGCCCATTCCCTTGTGTCTGATACACCAAATTAAGTCCATTCCCTTGTGTCTGATACAAACTATGTCAAAGTCCTGAAATTGAGTGATTGTGACATTTTATGTATTGTTAGCTGTGTTTAAGAAAATATTAAGCATTAGTTAGAGTTGTAAAAGAGTCGAGCTTTTAACGAACCGCTCGAGGTCGGCTTGTTGAATATTCGGTTCGTGCTCGTTATAATCGAGCTCGAGCTAAAACGGGCCCCGGCTAAAAATTTGGGTTTTTTAAAAAACCGAGCCGAACTCGAGCCTAACCTTTCAAGGCTCGATAGGCTCCCGAGCCGTATCGTTTAATATTTAATTAATTATATATTCATATTCATATATTTTAAAAATTTTAATAAAAATTTATAACATAATTAGATTAGCTGAATCAAGTCGAGTCAATCTCAAGTTGGCTCATTTACTATTTAATTAATTAATTATTTAATTTTTAATGAATATTTGTATTGAAATTTAAGCGAACAGAATTGAGCCGAGCTCGAGCTTGAGCTTGTCGGTTTTATTTCGAGGCGAACTCGAGCTTAGTTGTATAAGCTCGTTCGATTCCGAGCCAAGCTCAAGTCGAACATTTTTTTCACGAGTCGAGCCCTACCAAAATGAAGCTCGATTCGGCTCGTTTACACCTCCTAACGCTAGTCAAGCGAAGAGGGTCTTTTGAAGATTAATTAGAAAATAAATCGGATGGAATGATTAATTAGAAGTAATAGAGAATTAATAAGGGATTAATAAAAAATTAGTTGGACAAGTCAAAAATTTGTAGAGTGCTGATTATTATAGTGTTGGTGATGTGTTAGTAATTTTAAGTTTACCCATGACAAATTGTCTATTTCATAGTTTTTTTTATCTAAATAATCATTGTTTATTGTACACTGTCAAAATACTAAATTTGAGTAGTCCTAGGTTAACTGACAATTTACCACGTTAAAACATGTTGAGTAATTTGAACTTTGCCCATAACATTTGATCCATTTTATAATCTTAGTCTGATTAATCTTGACAGAATCAAATACCATTTTATAATCAATACCTATTATTAATTTTTTGACATTAAAAGATGATTGTAAGATTGTTATATGGTGTATATTGTGTAATAATATCAATATTTTTTGGATTAAGTGTACATAAATATTAAATATAGCATTAACAATATTATAAAAAAAATCTGACTCTTCTAATTAATGTTTTATTGATTTTTTTGATTAATCGTCTAGAACTCATTTTTTTGGTTAAAATTTTCAATTTTAACCGTTTCAAGAATCAAACCATTATTTCATAAATACTCTTATTTATAACTTTCATAAATTAATACAATAAAATAATATATTCTTTTGATCTTAATTAACTTGGGTATATTGGTTCGAAATTCAAAACAATTAGTAAATGTAATAATTTGTAGAAAGACTGCATATAAACTTTTAAAAAGAAATTATATAACATAAAGTATACACTAATTTTATGTTATTATCCTTACTTATAAATAACCAAATCATGGCGGTGTATTAGTTTTAGACAAATTAAATATTAATTAATACAATATAGATTGAACTGCAATTATGTTACTATTTTAATATCATTACCTCCAATTATTCAAAATTATATACTTCACATAACCCCTAATATTTTTTTAAATACTAAATGTGGCCTTTCGTTGTCTCTTAAACGCGTCCGACGTATGTAATTCCCAATTGAAAATAAGTTTTAATTAAAGAATTTAGATGTTTAAAATTACATGTGAAAAATTATTTTGATGAGCTTCAGTTGGATTGATTCACTTTATATTAATAACCTATTTTAATCTCAATTATATTTACGTAAATCTAACTTTTATAATTTATTTTTACTTTACATTGTATCACATATATATATTGATCAATAATTAGATATAAGTTGGGCGTGTTTAATTTATAAAAAATAGAGATAATCTTTTGCAATTTCTAAAATTTTCTAATTCATCTGATTAATATTTTTATTAATTTTTATGGATGAGAAGCTTGGGTACACGCTGCTCACATATGAGCATTTGACAGTGAGGCCCATAACATGATGGGCCCATTGGATAAACACGGTTGTTGTGGGCCCAATCTACTCCGATCTGGCAACGAAGGTTTTAAAAGACGCTAGGCACTAATCGGGTAGATAACATTTTGGAAGGATTAATTGAATTTATATTTTTTAATTACTTTTATTTATTTTTAATATAAAAATGAATTATGTTATCTAAAACATTCGTCTAGGGTCACCTCGTCACCAAAAAATTACACGCTACTATTTTTTCATCTTACTTAACTTGATTTACTTTTCATTTTTTAAAAAATACCTAAAATACCCCTCTCTCTATCTCCTGCTCCACTCCAATCAATCTTTTAACCAGTCTTAAACACCCGTTGCTCTCCAATTTTCAAGCCAATTTCTCAAACTTTAGGAATCAACCGATGAATTTTGCATATAGATCTA
>JAYMTP010005904.1:0-12734 GCA_036897365.1 Geranium brycei | reverse complement strand
CGGGGTGAACCTCGGGGTTTAAAACGACAATTGTTGTATAATTGTATTTCTCGAGGGCGAGAAAATGCTTAGTGTGGCCATTCTCTTTTTTGTTTGGCAGGGATGATTTCTTGTCCAAAGGATTCAAGCTGGTTTTATGAGCAATGATGGAAAAGAAAAGGAAGATCAAGGGCACTAGGATAAGTAGGTAAATCGTGTAGTGTAACAAACTTTATCATCCAGACGGGGTAGAATTGAACTATTATGTTTTGTATGAACATTGCAAGGAAGGCTTTGGTTGGTTTAGTTTTTGAGTTAAAAAGCTTTTTTGATGGGACTGATCTTGTTTAGGGTTGATGCTTTACCGCTACCTTGTTTCAAGTTAGTAATGTTTAAACCGTGTTTGACTTTTAACCTTTCTCATCTCTTAATGATCTTTGTTGTTTATAATATTGGGTTAATGGTAGATCACTTGACTTGCGCGATTTGTTGAGCTGAATTAAACTTCTGCATCTCAGTTCTTGTTAGATTTCCTCTATAGGAATGTGGATTGATTGCACATCTAATTAATTAAGATAGTGTGTATTCTTTTGTTTTCTGTGGAAATGCCTATATATTATAAGGTTGATGAAGGTCTTTGGTAATGGTTCTTTGTTTCAGAAATTGATAAATTCCTGTGCATGAAGTACATCTCTTCACAATCTTCTCATTCCACATGTATGATCCCCTGTATAGATCGATGAATTGAACCCCAATTCAATTTACTTATAAGTAGTCAGTTAATTTTCTTGCACTGGGTCAATGGAATTTATCAATCTGGCTCTCCTTATTGAACTACATATACCGCAAGAACCTAAAAGGTCAATATTCTTGTTTTATAGTGTCATTTTAAAAAACAAATTGCACTGAACTGATGAATTTTGAAGTTCTTTTGACATAGACTGATAAGGCCTGGAAATATAGGACTCAAATGGACTGGTCATGAACTCATAGAGGCCAAGAATCCAGTATGTTTTTCTTTATTTGGTTTGATGTATATATAGAGAAAAATCACGAAAAAAATCATTTATTGATCTTTATTTTTTTCATTAAAATTTGTTACTGTTGAAGTAGCAGGACTTAAAGCAATCTATACATTTACATTTATAGGTTGGACCGGGTGTTGGGTCGAACCGGATTTAAATGTAGACAACTAGACATAATATTGCCAACAAATACATGGTCTCTATCCCTACCATATTTGCTATACTACGGTCTTCTGTTTTGAGTTTGAATATACCTAATCCACCAACCTCTCTCTCCGGCCAAATTTTGTTAAGATGACAAAATACCTCAAACTTGATGGAATCTGGTGTTAAGATGACAAAATACCTCAAACTTGATGGAATCTGGCATCTCCAATGATTTAGTTGGTAAGAAAATGGGGTCACACAACACACCTATTATCATCCTTAGTGGCCAAATACTTCAATCTCGACAAAAATCGAATATCCCAATTATATTGAGGCAGAGACGGGATCATAAAACCCCGTCTCGTTGTCATCCTTAGATTTCACTCCCTTAGTTGGAGAAGACAATGCATTTGTTGTGCTAAATATTCATACACAAAAGTTAAAACTACAAAGATAGGTGATTAATGAAATTAGAATACAATTTCTTTACATGGCCTAGCTTGGATTTCAACCATTACAGACTTACAGTACTAGTACAAGACAGTGCAGAGGCCAAAGGACCTGTAATTAATCTAATCAAAGGGTCTCTCATCACCTAAAGCTCCTTAAACTAAACTAAATCTATATCTGACTAAAACTGGCCGGCCGGAAGACCCATCTTCCACCTACATATATTATACAAGGGAGTGAAGCGAATCACTAATTGACTGCTGCATCAACCCCGCCATTGACCCAATTGATCCTGACTAACAGTAAAACATTACCCTCTTCACGTTCTCTTTCAACGCTGGCAATGGCTTGACACCAGTTTCTCCAGGTGCTCGCGTACCCTTCTTTGTATGGCCACCCCCATTTGACCCATTCTCTTGTAGTTCCGGTTCCAGGTAGAATCGAGCTCTAAACGCTGCTAGATGTGCATAGTATGCTGGTGGAACTGCAAAACATTCACAACATTATATTCTACACGTATAACTAGACGATGCAGAAACTTCTATTTGTTACAAATATATGCAGAAACTAGACAATGAAGTGTTTTCTTACCAACGGAGACAGAGCGTGTACACCTCGCATATGTATAACAAAGATTGTTCGTCAATGATTGGATTCCGTCTGCTGTAAAATTGTTCTCATCCCACAGAACATGGTAGTGAGCCGGCCGACTTGTTCCCTATTATATAAGTACGGATACAAAGTTAATCACATCTACCACTATACACAGTTTCACTTGACATGAAAAATCAATCCTAAGAACATGTTTTTATTTATATTCGGTAATCACTCCACAAACATAACCATTACCCAAGTAAGTGCTAAGAAACATTAAGATCCTTGGCTAAAGTAATCTATCTACATTCAGTTTACAATGATAAAGTTCGTAAAGCAGTTTCCGTTCTCACATTAAAACTTAAAATAACAGGTACCCCTATGAATATTGTGGAAAACGAGAAGAAAAAACCAAGTATACCTGAATGCCAGCATGACTACAAAGATAAAAATCAAATTCTGTTGGATGACATATCTTAGAATCAACCACAGTGCCTGAAACGACAAATACATCATGACTCGTTAATCACTTAAATCACAAAATTTTATGTCCCAAGTTCAATGAGGGACAATCTAAAACTTCTAAAAGACTTACCAGGCAATACGTTGCCGCTCTTGTCTGTGCTGCTCCTGTCCCTGTGGTTATTTGCAAATAGCCGAGTGTGATGTCGTTTTTGTACCACAATGAATGTAACAGGCGGCTGATAGTTCGGTTCTAAAGATGCACAAGCCTGCAGCATATCGTATATTGTAGCTACTTAAGCTTTTGAGCTTTCTCACAACAAAAGAAGAAAAAAATGCAACACGGAAGATATTTATTTCATTGCTGACCTTACGGATCGCATCCAACTCGTACAGTAGAACTTGATAAAACTGTCCTTCACTCACGCCATCCCTATCACAGTTGTTTAGACATTTCATTAAAAAATTTTAAAATACATAAGCTATGACAAATGCATGTAACATTGTAGGAACCATTAAATGTGAAGAATACGATATTTAAATATTGTTTGTCACATAGTGGGAATGCTAATGAGAACTAAGAAGCACCATAATAACTGCAGTAAAAAAACACCTACCTGTAAAATATGATTCTAAGCGGCTTCTGTCCCGTTGCCTTTCGAAAGGACACCAGAAGATCCCTACACAAGAGAATATGTTTAGTAACTTAGTTAATAACACGTGCATACACAAATTCACTGAAGAGTAACTATACCTGATCATGCCACCAGTAACAGTTCCACGAACAGGATCCTGCCATGTTTTGTACAAATCTTGTATGAGTTCTTGTCGATGAGCTTGTGCACAGACTAATCCAGCATACTTGGTCACTTCAGGCCAGTCTTGAGAAGCCACAACCTGCAGTCAGACCAGGACCTCTCAGTACATATTATCCAAATAGTCATTGCCTATCTGAAGAGCAAAAAAATGGTTGAGAATCTATACGGCAGCTATTGAGGGGCTCGAGTCTTCTCCATTCTCAGGGTGGGTCACGTCTGCTCCAAATATTATAGTTGGTATGTCACTAACTAAAGGTATTCTACAGCTGATAGCATCCAAGAGAACAGTATTTCTACCACCCATCTGCTCCAAGAATACAAAATATATTAACAATGAATTCATTACAAAATTTGTGCTTTTAATGATATCAAAATATAGGACTTAATCAGATAGTATCAATAATATTAGTTCAAAAGAAGAAAAAAATAGACAACTCAGGCTGATGACTCCATTGTAACAGGCCTCCATATATTAGAACAAAATATCTAGAGAACAGTGCCATAATGATGATCGTCACTATAAGTGAAATAAATGAATCTTAGGGTTTAACAAACCTTCACGTTGATCTTCAGGGATACATTAGCCAAATATTGCTTGCTAATCTTGAAGACATGTTTTGTGAGACAGCATTGTGATATAAGACCAAGATCAGTTTCACATATTCGCTTGAGATCACCTAAAATGGAGATTACTATTAGAATAAGAAAATAGCAAGAACAAACAAGTTGATTTTTTTTCTATCGAACCAAATAGATCACATAGCCTAACTTAAGATTTGTAACCATGGCCCATATTCATACCGTATAGGGAACCATTGTTGTCGGGCAAAATAGCTAATAGAAGTTCTAACTCTTTCCCTTTGGTTTTGTTCATGGATGCATGATAAACATGCTTCAAAGCCTTTTCTACTTGCTCGGGTCTGGCGTTGTAGATTGGAATAACAGGATCGGTGTTAAATTCCTATGCGACAGCAAACAAAAAAATATAACAATGTCAGAGAAAGCAAACAACAA
Source organism: Geranium brycei (assembly GCA_036897365.1). Lineage (NCBI taxonomy): Eukaryota > Viridiplantae > Streptophyta > Magnoliopsida > Geraniales > Geraniaceae > Geranium > Geranium brycei. The sequence continues at coordinate 8,245 of JAYMTP010005904.1, read as the reverse complement.
CTTTGCATATAAACTAAGAGAAATGTTACAGATATGAAAGTACCATGCCGGATACTTGACACATTTGAGCAAGCTCACTACAAAACCCACGTGCAACATTCTCCTGCACACTTCTCGAAAAGTTGATACAAGCCCACCGGCTCACAGTCATCCCATTTATCATTTTCTGCATTATACAATACACGGCTTTAAGTGCTGGATCAGAGTAAAGATTAAAAGTCTTAATTATAGCTTACAGTGACAAAGTACACTACCTTGTTCATCATATTCCACTGACCAACTTGAGGTAAACAATCCTTTTCTTTTCCAGTGTCGTGATACTTTAGCTGCATGCGAGAGCGCTATGAGATTTCATGCCATAAATAGAGTACCTAATATGAGTTTGAACATGGAGCTGACTTACCCAAGGTGCAGGAAGAATTCGGGCCTCAACAGAAGCAAGCTTTTCACTGATTTTAATCCCAAACTCTTTTGCGTAAGGGTCTTGATCATAAGCATTCTGTTGAACTGTCTGTTTATATTTGAAAGAAACGTAAACTGTTATTAGAATATACTAAATAAAACTCAAATGAACATAAAACGGATGGTAGAACACAAGGCTCCTTACACCAAAAAGAGAAAGCCCCGTACGTTAATTCAGAATCTCCCGACCATAAATGTTTCAGCTACAACTACAATATTATATTATTTTCAATTGCATCATTTTTATTAACTAAATAACACATGTAGCAAAAATTTAAGTCATTATAAAACAAGGCACCCCAAAAAGATCAAGTAATAATTAACGAGACGGTCGCTACAAAATAAACTAACACATTCCAAAACCTATAGCATAAAACTACCTGACCAGGTTTAAATATAAGCAAGTATTGTAAACTGTCCACAATCAACAGAGCAGATAATATAAAAATAATCAGGATCAAGTAAAAAGTAGGTACCTGTAAGATGTCATTCTCCCGATCCCTAGGTCTTTGGCAAGTAACTCTTAAGAGAGCCGTGATTTGTCTTTCATTTAACCTCTTTGTATATCGTTGACCCTCAACAATTTTGCATGCCTAAGAAACCAGATACCATTTAAGGCTTATTGAATATAATACACTACAAAATTGAATTGGTTGTGAGGATCTTTAAAGGTCGTCTTTACCTCCATAGGTAAATAGTTTGCCTTTTTCTGGTTACCCACTTGAAGACAAGGAAGATGTGTATGCTGGATGGTAAAACCATACATTTCTTGGAAGTATTCAACGACTGACTTCATAGTTGAGTTGTCATCAACAGGAAACCTGGAAAATAATAAGATCGTTACTACAATTAGTACCACTACGTTACATATAAGGATGTTGTAAAAAAAGGCAGGCTCATCTAAACAGGATAGATATAACCATACACAAGCTCCCTTGTTGGCTGAGATGTCAACCCTGAAACCCGGTACTTCCTTCTTACATTTCCTCTATGTGTCACTTCAACTTTCACCCCTCTAAGAGCCTTTTTAATCTGGTGCATGTGAGAGAGCAGTATATCATTAGAACCAAGGGGGTAAAACAATCCCCGCCGCAAGTACAACTATATGTACCTTTACACGGTCGGCATCAGATAGGGTTCGTGATAAGACATCTTTGCCTAGAAGCTGAGCAACAAACTCTACTACAGGGAGAGCCTCAATAAACGCAGCAGAAGCCATATCTGTACAGTAGAGAAACAAAAAGAATTGAAATCGAACCATCATGATAGGACAATATTAATTCATCACAATTTAATAAGGTCAACTTACTTACCAATATTTAGGGAAAGGCCCATTTGGGTAGGCCTTATACTCTGGTAAAACCCACACCATGACTCCAAACCATCTCCAAGACGTTGTGGTCTTCGAATATCAGGTGAAAAGAAAGATCTCCCGATGGGGCAGTACCTTCAAGAAACGTAGGTTAATCAGACAAATGAAAACTTGCTTTAGTAAGCCTTTAACAGAATCCTTGTGAGAAATGTACCTCTTATTGGAGAGCTCTCTCAATACAATGTCAAGAATTTGAAGGGCTTCCTGGGGAGCATCAGCACGCCTACCAGCTAGAAATTGGCTCAAATGGTGCATGTTTGCCCGCGCAGCAAACTTAATGACCACTTTGTATTCCCTCACTCTTCTGAAAATCACATAAAGAATCAGTAACATTACTTTTGTTGTTAATTGAGTGAAATCCAATTAAACACATTCACTATACTAGATCAAACTAAAATGATGGCAACTACTAAATGTTCTTCCTGGTCTTTTCTGTTTTCTTCCACTTCCATCACTTTCATATATTGTTAATACTACTAAATAAATACTAATTCAAATTCTTTAACTAGATTCAAGACAATAAGATAAAAAACACCAACAAGACAAAATAACATGTAATACTGGCAAGAGGAAGAGCAGAGGCAATAAATCCTTACTTGGGACCATTGATTACATCCTCTTCATCAACTAGCTTAATGTTGAACTCCTTCCAGGCAAAGGGAAGCTCACCAGCTGTGTACAGACTCTTTCTGCCATCATAAGCAGGAAGCCTCATCCCCAAATCAGTTTCTTTATACAGCCTCACAAGTTCTGCCATGATAGCTCTGTTCACAGCTCTTGATGCCACTTCTGGGATTATGGTAACCTGGAAAAATTAAATCAACCATGGTGAAAAAGCAATAAGAATAAATCTGAAAACCCATTAATGCAATTAGAAAGGAAAGTGGAAAAGGACACGGTGAAAACAGAAGCCTAATCAATTTCATCTGCAATGGAATAGCTAATGCAACCAGGAAAGAACATCATCATAAACAAATAAATATGTCAGATTATAAAGGGACCCAAATTTTTGTTATGGCAGCAAGAAATAAACCAAAGGTTTATCGGGAATAAACACATCAAAGGAGCTAATCTTACATCATACTGGTTCAAGTCCTTGTCTGGTAGCTCTGCAAAGAAGTGGTTGGCCTTCACAATACACCTTGTCCCAAGTTGCCCAAAACCAGGCCTTGGAGCAAAACTCAAAGCCTTGCTGGATGTGGGAAAACCCAAACTCATCCCAGTTTCAGTCATGTTGCTGCCATTTTCAACAGGAGGACCTGCCACAACCATCCTAGCCGGCTTCAACGCCACAGTGCAGTGCCTGGAACTGGGCGGCATACACACGTCGCCTTGATCGGATTTCCTGCCTCCTCGGCCTCTCCTCCTTCCCCGGTTCTTGGTCGGAGGCGAGCTCTGGTTTTGGTTCTGGGGTTTGGTGTTCTGGTTCAGGGTAGCAGGCGACCCCTGGTTATGGTTCTGAGGCTTAGTGTTCTGGTTCTGGGTTGGTGGTCCTCTGCCATTTTGTGCGGTTTTGGGCTGTTTCTGAGGTGGGTTCATGGCATTCTGCAAGTGGGTCTTGATCACAAGGTGCTGCTCTGAGCTCTCCTTCATTTGCCGTATAGGCATGATGATTGTGGATGTGAATCACTTGCTCCTACAGCAAAAAAAGACTACCAAGAAATGAACTGATCTTCACTTCACTCAATAATTACTTTTCTCTATACTCCTCTCCTCTAGTTGTTGCTCCTCTCTGAGCTGCAACTGAACAACAGGTGCAGAGAAATGCCAGTGAGCTAAACAGCAAAGAAATGCAGAACTGTGATTAACAATGATGATAGTGATGATGGTGATGCATTGTGATTTCAATTCATTTCATGTCCACAAGCTAAAAGGGCAAGAGTTAAAAAAAGGTCCAGTCTTTGTTGATAAACACAAGCATTACCATTCCTTCGCTAGTACTATACCCCAACAATTCACATCTGTTTCAGCAAATATATAGTAAAAACAACCAAAAACCCAAATACAATATCCACCATAACCAACATATATCTTTACATTACCAGAGGCACAATGAACAGTGACCAACCATGAGAACATGAAAAAATACATTTAAATAAACAAATCGAGGAAATCCCAGAAGACAAGCCATGTCCCAAACATTGTCCCCTTACCAAAACCGAAAATTTCACTGGAACAATCACAGAGAAAATCGAAATAGGCCCAAGCAGATACAAACACAGGAGTGATGAGATAAATAGAAATAAACAAGTTTAGGAAACAGATTTGAGGAGGCGAATAAAAACAGCCAGAAGAAAACAAAAATGAAGAACATATTACAAATAGAAGGAATAAACATTGAAAAGGGCAGTGAAATCACTATCCTCAACGATACTCTCTGGTTCTAAACGCTATATTTATATCTAGAAAATGACCCATTTCCCAGAACCCACCAAAAATCACCAGCAACTTACCCAGGCCACAATCGATCGAGCTCGTTGGAGGCTGAGAAAATGGTGAAATGGGGGAGATTGAGAAGAGACTCAGAAAGGGGAAGATAAAAAAAGAGAGAAGGGTTTGGTTTTTGGTGGGTATGGATTGAAGATTTGAAAGAGAGGGTTTTGTGATGATGATGACGATGAATCTTATACACGCATGCAAATGCAATAGCTTTTGGTGGTTTCTTTATCACGTGTAAAAGGCTTGTGAGGACCTGCTCTTGCTTTTTTCTTCTTTCTTTATAAAAATGGCGTTGGGGAGCCTCGGGGACATAACATCATCACTCAACATACATACATGGAAAAGCAATTCAAGAAAATAAAAACACCTCCTTTAAAGTATATACACATTAACCCAATAATGTAATGTATAGGGAGAGTCCAAAAGAGCGACTGAGGATCATAAAAGCAATCATACACAGAAGAAGAATAATTCGAACTTGCAGTCCTCTCTATCCTGCAGACTTCTCCATATGTAATGTAATGTCTGTGGTTGTGGCTGTGACTCTCTCTCTCTTTAGAATGAGTATAGAGTAGTAGAGCATAGCAGTACCTATGTATTTGCGATTTTAATCTCTTTTTTCCGGCTAGAGAGAGAGACAGACAGGAAAAAATAGGAGTAACGGTCAATTTTATTGGGGATGAAGAGTAAGGAGTGGGCAAAGGGGTCCACTTTATGTTTGTTCTTTGTTGGGATGGGTTTTAATGGACTGATAAACCTCATTTTGCAGCTTATGTTAGGGTTAGGTATAGGGTGGTTAATTTTAAAATTTAAAACTAATTTAAATAAAATATCACGCTTTTCTTAAAATGAAATTACAACATTTTCTGTCTACCCGTATAATTCTTCGCGTCCGTCTCAACGACCACGTTCGAATCTATCAAGTTGTTTTCTGGAAGTGATTGTTTAATTTTTATTTAAATTATTTATTTCAGAGGTGAATTGGTGTGATTTTCTTCAAAAAATAGATTAATATATTAACTAGAAATGTTAATGTCATTACAACAATTACATTTAACTCATTTGGGATAGTCTCCTGCAGTTAAATCTTCGCGGAGCGTACCGAATAATCGACTCGTTTGCCAAGCAGAGTCTCACGAAACCTTCCCGATTTTAGATTGGAGATTAGAATCGATGTGTTGAAATAACGACGGATATATTGATATCCCCGTGAATATGCTCTTTTCTTAGTGAGAAGTCTTCAACTTTAGTAATTTCTCCATTGTTGAAATGTGTGCTTTTAGCTGATTTAGTGTTTTCTTGACTTTGAATGTCTCCACAACTACAAAGTCCAACAATCTTACTACGTAGTAAGATCGAGCTTCTACCAATGCTCATGTGTCATTCTCCGTAACCAAATCATTTCATGACATCCTTCAAGTGCGAGCAAAGTCTCGTCCGTAATGATCTTCACTTATCTAACATCATGTTTTTCTCACTTCGAGCCACCTATTTTCTCTTCACGTTTATGATCCCTTAAGACCACCTCTTGTGCCCCGTCCATTCTCGAAGCTCTGGAAATGCATCTTAACTGCTTTCTTTAACATCTTCTCCTTTCAACCCCAAACCACCAACTATTTGTGGTTATTCAAATTGTCAAGTACACATTCTCAGCTACCTTAATTACATTAGTGGGGATGATTCCTCATCATTTTATCTCATCACTAGATAAACAATTTTTGTTTTGATCTCCCTCTATCCACCCTCGTCTTAGCCCAACACTATTGCGAGCGTTGATAGTTAATTAGAGAGTGAATGATAGTGTTAACTTTGATATTATTATTGTTCTTGATGTTATTGATGTTGTTAAATACAATAGGGGAGAGCCTTTATATAGGATTCAAACTAAACTAAATAGGAAACCCTAATACGTATAGAATAAAGAAACTCTAATACATAATATAATAAGAAAACTCTAATTAATTGGATAACCCTAATGGGTCTTAACCCTAATAATAATAATATAATCTAACAGATAGTCTTCACTTTATCGTGACGTCTCGGGCTTGACCGCAATGAGAAAACACTTTGATCTCACTCTCCACAAAATATTCTTCAACTTATATGAGGCATCAAGCTTCCACGACTTTTTCCACTCATCTTTCATCTAAATTTCTCCACCATCTAGAACATCGTTTTGTACCAGATGATGAATAGTCTAAACGGAATAAGTCTCAAACGTCTCTCTATCTCAATATCAGACATCCTTATCCTTTGTCTCACCAAAAGGGATAAATAAAACATTTCTTACTTAACTCTTTGAAAGTATATCCGTCAACGCATTCTCATCCCATTATTGGATTGATGTCTTCATTAAATTACTGAGCATAGCTACTTTTAGTGCCAAGTGATTTGACTGGATAAAAGGGACATCCTCTCAAAACCACAAATCCTCCTAACACCCTAACATCTCTCCATGTCTTCATATATTTTCTAGCGCCGAACGAACAATCTCCTGAGCGTGAATCATGCTACTCTAAACAAGTTTATGTCATTTCCTAATTTTGCCGAGAAAAACTAACCATGAGGGAAATACAATAATTTGTATATCCTTCCAATCATAGTCTTCCCTAGTAAGGAGGCGTCCCACTTATTTTCCAGGCATTGCAAGGTCGAGGTCCCTTAACATGCGAAAACTCATTCCTCCACCACCCTTGTGCTTACTCAAGTGAGTCCAACACATTCACGAGATCCCCTTTGAGTGGAGGCATACGTTTTCCACTACAACTCTGTCATAAGGCCAACACGACTCTTCTTTTCCCCACAATACACTACTGAAAACATGCAATGACTCGCTATTTTCACTCACGATAGTTTTGTGGAAATCCATCGTCCTCATGTCCACTTCCACAAAAGCACACTCTATCGTATCATATGCCTTACTCATATTAAATTTGAGTGACAATATACCCATTTTCTTGTTATTTTTCTCATGAGATAATAATGTGGAACCTCAAACAAGACCATGAGTATGTTTGTGTCAGGCAAACTTGTAACAGATAATTGGTGTAATTTCTTACATTTTCCCTTACACTACTTCTAAACATATTATATATTAATCTAGGGATAATCTCGTTTAAGGACACTTAGATCGACAACTTTCTCACTTAAATACACTTAGTTTAATTTTTTTTATTACATTACAGTTAAGATTAGTTTTGTATCAAGTTAATTAAGAAACGATGTTAGATGTTTGTTAGTTTTATTTTTTATTATTTATGAAATGACTAAAATGTCTCTCAACCCATTTTAAAATTTCAAATTATGTTCTCACCCCTTTTCTCTATTTCCCTGGTCTCTTTCTCGGACCACTCGTCGTCGGAGTCCTCCAGAATCGTAGTCGTCAACAAAAGCTTCAAACTATACCTTTCCCTTTCATTTTATAATTTTATAATTGCATGTGAACTAAGAAGATGAGCAGCAAGACAAAAAATTGGATGGACAGCTGAAATCGATTAGAACTCTTGATATAGGAATGTTCGTTTTTGGGGTTTGCAGCAATAGGTTTGATTTGAAAGAAATTGAGGTCAACCCATTTTTTTGTTTCTAATTAGTTCATTTTGTTCATAAAAATCATTTATTTAACAATGAAATAGTTTTTTTTGGGTGGGGGGAATTTGATTTATGAGTATATTGGGATGAAATAGAAAATATGAGTTATGGGTTGAAATTCTGATTTGTTAACCAAGACAAGATGTCACGCACAATGTCAAGACAATGTTCTTGACAACTTGTCAGTAAGCAGATATGAACAATAAAGATACAAAGCAGTAAACAACGACATACGATATGTTTACCCAGTTCGGTGCAATCTCACCTACGTCTGGGGGCACTCTGCCAGTGGAAATGTTTCACTATAATGTAATTAGTCAAAACATACAAGTATCGATGATCATCACACAGATCACTACCTTATGCTACTATTACTAGTGC